>CM033105.1:11843526-11956273 GCA_019321725.1 Paulownia fortunei | reverse complement strand
TTGTTTATATATATAGTTTATACATATTATTGGGAGGCTGTGACAATAGTAAGTATCAAGAGCCTGGCCTGAATTCTGTAGACTGTCCATGTACATGATCTTAGAACTTGTGGAGTACAGCCATGCCAGTAAGTTTTATTTTATGTTATATTGCATTATATATTTCATGAATTATATTGTCCATTTGTTATAAACAAAATGGTATTGCAGTCATGGTGAGAACAAGGGGAAAGTAGTAGTGGAGCCAGAAACCAGGAGAGCAGACACCTATTCTGAATAATGATCGTGATGTTATCATAAATCAACTTACAGAGTTTTGTTGAATGATAATCAGAACAAATTCAGAAACTTATCCAGCAGAGGGATATGGGTGGACAACTAAGGGCTGAAATGGTTCAACCAAACCCCGAGTAGAACAGGTGGAGATAGATGGGAAAAAGATTCAGAAAACTGAATCCACCGCTGTTTGAGGATGCACTAGATCCTACAGCTGTGAGGATTGGTTGAGAACTCTTGAAAATATGTTTCACTACAGTAGAGTTTCAGAAGAAGAGAAAGTGATGTGTGTATCCTTTATGCTTCGAGGCAGTGCTGGACATTGGTGGGATACAATGAGAAGCATCGAAGACATCACTGTTATGACTTGGGATAGATTTAAATTTAAAGATTTATTTCGAAATAAATACTTCACAGCTCCAGTTCGTGCAATGAAGATGAATGAATTATATAGCTACAACAAGGAACTATGACAGTTGGAGAATACATTTGTAAGTTTGAACAGCTATCCAGATTTGCCACACATATGGTCAATACTGATGCATTGAAAATTGAAAGGTTTCTTGAAGGCTTGAGATCAGAGCTATATAGAGATGTGAATATGGCAGGAATCCAAGGAGTGACATACTCACAAGTTGCTGAGAGAGCTTTAGTGGCAGAACAAGCTGAACTTAGAATTTCTCGTGCTCAGGAGATTCGACGCCAATTTAAGCAAGAACAGGGACAACGATGGGTTGGAAATGAAAAGAAGAGACCATTTCAAATGCAGAATCAAAAATCTAAATTCCAACCTGGACAAGGGCAACAACAGTGGGATCAGAGTAAGCGTACAAAGATTGATCAAGGTAAAGCACCGATGTCGCAACCTGCTTGTCCTAAATATGGTGGTCACTACAGTGGAGTCTGCTCGATAGAGACTAGAACCTGCTTTATGTATGGAAAGGTTGGACATATTGCCAGAGCATGTCAAGATTATCCAAATCCAATAGGACAAAGAAAAATGCCAGCTAGAATCTTTACCATCACTAGATCAGATGCTGAGGCGAACCCATCAGTGGTAATAGGTAAATTCTCTATCTTTGCACCCCAGCATTTGTATTGTTTGATTCTGGAGCTACACACTCATTTATATCCACTGAGTATGTGAAGAGGCTGGGTAGAGTACTTGATACTGTTGAGGTCAGTTATAATGTGATAATCCCTTCTGGAGATTCAAAACAAACTAACCATGTTTTAAGAGATTGTGCTATTCCCATTGAAAATAGAGAACTCTATGCTGATTTAATTGTATTGGCCATGAATGACTATGATATGATTTTGGGTATGGATTGGTTGTCAAAGTATCGGGCTACAATAGATTGTCTAAGAAAGACAGTAACTTTTCAACCTCCTAGTGAGGAACCATTCACCTTTATTGGAATCGTACAAAGTTTCAAATTCCCAATTATATCAGCATTAAGAGCACAAAGATTAATAGATAGTAGTTGTGAAGGATTTTTGGCGAGTGTTATGAGCATTGAAGAACAACACCATCCTATCCTTAGTGAAGTGCTAGTTGTTCGGGAATATCCAAAAATATTTCCTGATGATATTCCTGGATTACCACTAGACCGTGAGATAGAGTTTGTCATTGAACTAAATCCAAGAACACATCCAATATCTAAAGCTCCATATCGAATGGCACCAGCTGAGTTGAAAGAATTGAAGATACAAATATAGGAATTATTAGATAAAGGTTTTATCAGACCTAGCTTTTCACCATGGGGTGCACTAATTCTATTTGTGCGTAAGAAGGATGGTACAATGCGACTGTGTATAGACTACCGAGATTTAAATAAAGTTACAATCAAGAATAAGTATCCTCTGCCTAGAATAGAAGACTTATTTGATCAGCTCCAAGGTGCATCTATATTTTCAAAAATTGATCTGCGATATGGGTACCATCAACTAAAATAAAAGAGGATGATGTCACCAAGACAGCATTTAGCACGAGATATGGACATTATGAATTTTTGGTGATGCCATTTGGGTTGACAAATGCTCCAGCAGGTTTTATGGATTTGATGAACGGGTATTTAAAAATTTTCTTGATAGATTTATTATTGTGTTTATTGATGATATCCTGATTTACTCTAGCACAAAGAACATGGTGAACATCTAAGAATGGTTTTAGAGGTTTTGAAAGAGAAACAACTATATGTTAAATTTAAGAAATGTGAATTTTGGATTGATCGAGTGGTATTTCTAGGACATGTAATATCAGGAGCAGGAATATCTGTAGATCCAAGTAAAGTAGAAGCTATTAATGTTGGTTACAACCTACTAATCCTTCAGAAGTACGAATCTTTCTGGGTTTAGCTGGATATTACCGTAGATTTGTGGAAGGATTCTCCAAGATAGCCTCTCCTTTGACATAATTAACTAGAAAATGTGTGATATTTAAATGGACGGATTTTGTGAGAAAAGTTTTTAGGAATTGAAGAAGAGGTTAACTTCAGCTCCTATTCTTTCTATTCCATCGGGTACTGGAGGCTTTGTGGTTTATAGTGATGCTTCAAAAAATGGGTTGGGATATGTATTGATGCAAAATGGTAAAGTAGTTGTATATGCATCCAGACAGCTTAAAGAGTATGAGAAGAATTATCCCACACATGATTTAGAGCTTGCTGCGGTGGTGCTTGCACTTAAGATATGGAGACATTATTTGTATGGTGAACGATATGAGATATATACTGATCACAAGAGCTTAAAAATATTTCTTCACCCAAAAATAGTTAAATATGTGACAACGAAGATGGTTGGAGTTAGTGAAAAATTATGATTGTGTTATCAACTATCATCTGGTAAGGCTAATGTTGTTGCTGATGCATTGAGCAGGAAATCAACACAAAATACTGAACTTAGAAACTAGAGTTAATTTAACTACAGAAAATGGATGTTGAAATTGTACAACAGGGATTAGTAGAGGCTAAATTCGCAGCTTTGACACTCCAACTGACTTTGATTGATATAAATCAAAAGGGACAACAAGTTGATGAATATGTTACTAAAATGATGAAAGATATGGCTTTAGAAAAGTTTTCTGATTTTCAATGTCAGAGAATGGTATCTTGCGGTTTTGAAAAAGGTTATATGTGCCTAATGTAGACAACATTCGGGAACATATTTTGGCAGAGGCATATTCAACACTAGTGCATCCGGGAGCTACTAAAATGTATAGAGATTTTATAACGCATTACTGGTGGTCAAGTATGAAAAGAGATGTTGCTCAATTTGTAGAACAATGTTTGATATGTCAATAAATAAAGACAAAACCTTGCAACCTTTATTTATTCTAGAGTGGAAATGGGAAAAAATTATAATGGATTTTGTATCGGGATTACCTAAAATAGTTAAAGGTCATGATGCTATTTAGGTTATCATTGATAGGTTAACTAAATTTGCTCACTTTCTTCAATATGTTCCACTTATTCCATGGGCCGTTATGCACAGATATATATACAAGAAGTGGTCAGACTTCATGAGGTACTACTATCTATTATTTCTGATAGAGATTCAAGGTTTTTGTATATGTTCTGGAAGAGTTTACATAAGCATTGGGAACACAATTATCTTTCAGCACTGCATATTTTCCTCAGACTGATGGACAATCAGAGCGAACTATACAAACATTGGAAGATATGCTTAGAGCTTGTGTATTAGATTTTCATGGTTAATGGAGCAAATTTTTACCTTTAGTGGAATTCTCTTATAATAACAACTATCAGTCCACTATTGGAATGGCCCCCTATGAAGCATTATATGGTAGAAAATGTAGATCTCCAGTTCATTGGGATGAAGTTGGTGAAAAGAAGCTTTTGGCCCAAATATGATTCGAGAAATGACAGAAGTTATGGCACAAAATTCATCAACGAATGCAGACTGCCCAAAGCCGATAGAAAAGTTATGCTGATCAAACAAGAAGAATGTTAGAATTTGCAGTAGGAGATCAGGTATTTATGAAGTTATCTCCAATGAAGGGGATTATGCGGTTTGGAAAAAAGGAAAGCTAAGTCCTAGATATATTGGTCCATTTCATATTATTGAATGAACTGGGGATGTTACTTACAAACTCAACCTACCTGGATCAATGTCTCAAGTGCACAATGTATTTCATGTATCCATGTTGAGGAAATATATTGCGAATCCATCTCATATTATGAAGAATGAACCTATAGAGCTGAAAGAATATTTGAGTTATGAAGAAAGACCTGTAGAGATTCTTTTACGAGAAGTAAAATAACTCATAAATAAAATAATCTCATTGGTTAAAGTATTATGGAGAAATCAATCAACAGAAGAAGCTACTTGGGAAGGGAAGATGATATGAAAGTTAAGTATCTAGAACTCTTTCGGTAAGTAAATTTTGAGGATGAAATTTTAATAAGGAGGGAAATATGTAATACCCAAGCCTCACATTACTCACATGGTCAATATGATTCATGACTATATGCTACTTATATGCTAATTTGCATTAACATCTACATCGCATCTTTTATAACATTCTTAATCATTATACTCCAATGTTATCACTTGATGTTAGTGGTTGAGATCCTACAACCTAATTAAGTGATTCTATATTTAGATAAGATAAAGAATAGATTGATCAATATAGTGGATATTCATAGGTTGCATGTTATAATTTTAGAAGTGTTAAAGGTGTCATAGTAAGCTTATAAGATTCGATTCGATTTGATCGAGGTGTTTCAAAGGTATACATCCATAGATTAACATACTTGGGATATCGGACATGATATAATGTGATTTAAGTGTCATAATACAAGGTTCATATGTGCATGTGATTTTAGAAAATGAAAACTAGACAATCATTTAAGAATCAGATGTCGATTGGTTTGGAGATCGAATGAACGGTTAAGAAATTAGGGCATAATGTATTATCCGATCATATGGAGATTAAAGTAGTTTGTACATAGATAAATAAGTAATGAGAAACACTAGATTAGGGCTATATAAGGTGTGAAAAATATCAGATTTGAACCACAACTTGACACCTCAACCTTGCCACCTCAAGCTTTGCCACCTCAACCTTTCTTCATTCTTATCCTTAAGCCACGACCAAAAACTATTTTCTGAGATATTTCACTTCCAAAAACTTCATTTGAATGTTATAAATTGCTCTCAAGTAATTCCAAGTAAAGAAAAAAGTGAAGGAAGCAAAGGGAAGTAAGGAGGAGCAAGTTGAATCTAAAATCTGTGCATAGGTGAGCTTTAATTCATGTTTTTGATTTAAGTTCTTGAATTGTTTGGGGGTTTATGATTTTTAAAGCTTCTATTATTGATTATAATCATGTTAGGATGTTATTTGTGGTCTTTAGTTCACAAAATAAGGATTTTTAGTTGCAAAATCACAATAAAAATCACTAGGAACAGAAACTGTATACTTACTTTTTATATTTATGCTTTATATATGTATAATAACTTGATTAAAACTTATGTATTTCACATATATGTGTTTATATATGAGTCTAGGTGATGTATGTAAGTTTAGAGAGGTTATAAATTGTAATATAGTGTGATAATTAAAGAGGTGCTCAAAACTGTCTTCTTTGAAATCAGATTCTGTCCTATGTGAATGGTGCTGGTTTTACATCAATAAATCCATTAGTTTTGATAGTACTTTGATCTGGTTGTCTCTTTATATGTGTTATAAAGTATGGTGAAAATTTGGGAGTGATTAATGTACTTAAGAGTGTCAAAACCATTAATGTCATGAAGTGTGCAAAACAGTCACAGTAGGAAAACAATCTGTTTCAGTATGTTGTGAAGAGAGCTGAACTTGGGAAGCTATATCCATGAGTCTTAGCAATTTTATGATATGATTACATTTATATACATGTTATCTAAGTGTGGTAAAAATTTGGGAGTGATTGGATATGTTAGGGATGTCAAAATTATCAGCAACTAAATTGGACAGCAAGTAAATATGAAAATGTGAATCTGTCCCATTTGATAACTTAACATATTTCAACCTAGACATGTTGCTATTGAGTGTTAACAATTAGGTAAATGATATTAGAGTTATAATACTTCAATTATATGATGTTTACATGTATCTAAAATGAGAAATTAAGGTATTGAAGGGACTAGATTGGGTTCTAGTTTGTAAAAACTAGATAGATTGGTGTTTAAGGTCTTAATATGATATTTTATGCTTTCAACTTGCCAAATTGGAATGGTGCTTGATGTTGGTAATATTACAGGCTATTTTACATTAAGATTGGAGGGGAACAATAAATAAATCTAGACTAAGCCACCAACCAAGTGAAAAGTAAGTAAAGATCCATTTGCAACTACAATACATGAATATAGTATGTCTTGAAGCATTTATACCTAATGTGTTGATGATATTAAAATTGACTGAGAGTTCTATGATTCCTGAAACATGTCGAGAGCAAGACGACTTACATTTCATATTGAACATACCATTCATGAGCATTTACATGTGCATGCACAACATATGAGTATAGTGGAGTTTCTTGCATGCACGATATGATTTGAGACATGGTTTTCAGAAAGAAAATATTTTGGTTGGCCACTACTAGTGTACCGAGGCATGCGAGGCATGCTTATATGATATTTTGGGGCGCCTGTTCATGAAAATTATGCTAACCGCAAGTGTACGGTGTCAAGTTTTAATATAATGATGAGTTGAGTATCAAATTCACGAGGATTGTAATAAAAAATTGCATTAAGTACCGTAGTTCAAATGGTCCTAATTTTATCTAGAAAATTGAGTGATGATTGGTAAATAAAGTAAAGTAAGATAAAAAATGCATATACAAGAATGGAGTTTTTAGAAATAATTCAACAAACACCATATGAGCAAGAAATTCTAGAGGAATGACTCACCTAATTATCACCTATGTTCTTCCTTCCAAAATATACCAATTCAAGTTAACAACACATGTAAGTTAAGAATTCCTAAGCTTTTCAATTCCCTCTCTCGAGTGCCGAATTGACTATAAGTTCTAACATGAATTTCGATATCTCTGTAAAAATTCAAGAATAAAACTCTACAAAAGTTCAATGAATTCTTCTTCAAAACTTCAAAGGTTTCATAAGCTTCTCAACTCTATGATTCCTAGGTTATGTTATCCCTATGATCATGTATAATCTTCCCTCTCTCGAGTGTTGAATCTCATACGTCAAGCAATCTCAATTAGTGGCCAATTAATCAAGATGAAATACTAAACAAGATAACACAAACAAGATGAATAACTTGAACTAACATTATTTGAAATTCAAAACATAGGTTCAAATAAGGTTACATCATCCTCTAGAAAGAAAAGTTTAGTTCCTCATGTATGAATATAACTTCAAGAAATACATAAGAAAGAACATGGAAATTGTTTAACAATTTGTGAAGTGGAAGTAATAGTTGAAGCTTTCCTTGTCTCCAATAATGGCTTGTCTCTAAGAATGACCATCTTCTCTCCAAGTCTCCTTGTTCTCCTTTGCTTCTTGGCTTCTCCTCACTCTTCTCCTCCTCCAAAAACTCATTTGGAGGCTTTTGGAATCCCTCAAAATAGCTGGGAAATTGCCCTAAAGAGGCCAAAATGCCCATTTTGACCTTACTTGTCCGCCCGACAGCACCTTGTCTGTCCAAGACAGTGGGTACAGCGCCTAGGCGCTAGAAAGCAGCTTCTAGGCGCTGCACTTGCTGTCCAAAATCGGTTTCTGCAGCGCTTATAGTCTCTTTCAACTAATTTTTCACCACTTTAGAGGCCAAAATAGAATTTGGTGTCTTCATATGAATTGTATCCTATGTGTTAATTTTCCATTGGAACTTGAATCAACTAAATATGACTTCTTTGGAGAGAGTTATGCTGGAAATACCAAGTTGTGTCATCCCAGAAAATTGCAGCCCAGTGCTGACTTTGAAGTTAATTTTCTTATTTAAATTGACCGAATTTGATTTTATGGTAAACATAGAAGTTGTATATCTATATCTTGGCTTTCCAATGGATCAAGAATAAAGTTTATATGAAATTGTTCCTCAGAGTTATGATTGAAATACCAAAATTGCCATCAGTGGCACCACAACTCGAATTCTTCAACAATTCAACCAAGTTTTTGATTTCTTTCCATTTTCTTCTCTTATTGCCATTACCTACAAGATTTCACATTAAATGCATGAAAATTAACACAAATACTTGAAAACAAACCAAATGTTAATCAAAAGGTATATGAATTGTTTGTATAAAACTAACTTATCAAATACCCCCAAACTTGAAGATTTGCTTGTCCTCAAGCATCAAACATGAAATTCTCATGACAATCTCCCTATGAATCAGGTTACCAAAGTCAAGAAAGATTTTTCTAACCTCTCAACTTAAAATATTAGAAAAAAATATACCAAGTTTACATGTTAACATGCATATTAGTTTCACTTAACTTCATGGTCTTGTGTGTGTGTGTGTGAAAGTAGTAGTTTATCAACTTTCATTTATCATCCAGATAGGTTTATAAAGCCAACTACTCATATTTGATCCACTTTTTAAGTGCATACCTGTGATACCCGAGCCTCTTACTACTCACATGGCCAAATATGATTCATGCATTACATGTTAATTTTATATGCTATTTGCATTTCTATTGACATTGCATAATTTATTTCATTTTATACGACATTCTTGAATATTAAACTTAATTCTGAAGCTCTTGCACGATATTAGTTATTGAATTTCTTAATCTAAGTAGTTGATTTTATATTGAAATAAGAAGAAAATGAGGTGGATCAATATTAGATATAGATGGGATATATAGGTTATAATTTTGGAAGTGCTAAAAGTGTTACTAGTAACCTTATACGGTTTAATTTGATTTGATCAAATTATTTCAAAAGTATATATTTATAAATTAGCATACTTGGGATATTGGACATGATATAATATGATTTAAGTGTCATATTACAAGGCCCTTATGTGCATATAATTTTAGAAATGCAAACTAGATAATTCTTTAAGAATCGGATGCGAATCGGTTTGGAGATCGAATGAACGGACATAGGAATTACCTATGGGAATGAATGGTGATTAAGATAGGTTGCAACCAAATAAAAATAGATGAGACACACAAGATTAGGGCTGCAAGATAAGGGAGAAAATCAGATTTTCCATTTACTTGCCACCTCATGCTTTCTTATTAAGCTTTAGCTAACATCTCAAGCTAACACCTCAAACCCTTCACCTTTAAGCAACGACCAGACCCTCATTTCAGCCATTTTCATCTTCAAACACACACCTTAAGGTCTCCAAGTGATCCAAATTGATTCCAAGTTGAAATAAAAGCAAGAAAAGCAAAGAAGAAGTGATTACCATCAAGTTAGCCTCAAAATCTGCATAGGTAACACTTATCTACGGTTTTGCCTTTGGTTTTCAGATTATTATGAATGGTTTTATGGTTTATTAAGCTTTCAATATCTCTTATAAAAGTGTTAGGAAGTTTTTAGTTAGACTTTGGTGCACAAAGAAAGGGTTTTTGATCACAAGCACTTAATAGGAAATACTTGTGGCAGAAACTGTCATCTTACTGTTTTCTTGTGTTTTAGGCTTCAAAAGTGTATGGTATGTTGAATAAAACCTATAATTATTACCATTTACATGACCATATATGAGTTAAGAGTATTGTAATGAAGTTTTATCAGTTGGAAATTGAAATAGAGAATGATATTGGAGAAACACTCAAACTGCCAAAATAGCAAAATCTGTTTTGGTATGCTGTGAAGGAAACTGAATTAAGGGAGCTAAATCCATTATTTTTGGTAATAATATGACCTGGTTGTCTCGTTATATATGTTATCTAAGTATGGTGAAAATGTTGGAGTGATTGAATATACTTAAGGGTGGAAAAACCATTAATGTCATGAAGTGTGCAAAACTGTCACGGTAGGAAACAATCTGTTTCAGTATGTCGTGAAGAGAACTGAACTTGGGAAGCTATATCCGTGATTTTTAGCACTTCTATGATATGGTTACATTTATATACATGGTATATAAGTGTTTTAAAAATTTGGGAGTGATTGGATATGCTTGGGGATGTTAAAATTATCATGCAACTAAACTTGACAGCAAGAAAATATGAAAATGTGAATCTGCCACATTTGATCACTTAGCATGTTTCAACCTTGATATGTTGCTATTGAGTGTTAACAATTAGGTACATGCTATTAAAGTTATAATACTTCAATTACATGATGTTTGCATGCATTTAAGATGATAAATTGAGGTATTTGAGGGGCTATATTGGGTTCTAGTTTGTGAAAGTTTGATTGTTAGCTTATAGCTTGGTGTTTAAGGTCTAGTATGAGATTTTGTGCTTTCAACTTACCAAATTGGGAATGGTGCTTGATGTTGGGTAACATTACAGGCTATTTTACATCTAAGGTTGGGGAGGAATACTAAACAAATTTAGACTAAGCCACCAACCAAGTGAAAGGTAAGTAAAGATTCATTTGCAACTACAATGCATAGACATAGTAGATGTGTGAATTATATGTAATATCATAAATCATATGTGCGTAGTAGAGGACTCTCAATTGAGCATACATACATGGGCATTATCATTGGCACGTGTATGCATCATATACGCACATTGTGATAAATCTTGCATTGCACAACATGATTGTGAGAAAGGAAAATATTTTGCTGACCACTACTAGTGCACCGAAGCATGCATGGATTTGCATGGTTTATACATGGATTTGCAGGTTCGCGTGCATGGATTTGCATGCGTATGGGTATGCATGGATTTGCATGCTTATATGATTATTAGCCATTGGATTATGGTGGTATACAGAGCTCTTTTCCGGTGCATGGGATAGTAGCATTGGTCAGGGGCCCAAGAAAGAAATGATTTTGATGCATAAAATTGCATTATGGGCATAGCATGTTGAGATGCATGACTCGATATTGTGGATTATTCTTTGACATGCATAATCTTTACTTGCTGAGCACTAGCTCATATAGTTTATGCATTGTAGGTGAGTACGACGATACCTGAAGCATCTTTTATTGGCTGGGCGGCGGTTAGAGCTCCTGCAGGTGTCTGAGAGAGTGTGTACATGGATGACGACCTGTTGGGCTATTTTGTTGGCTTGTTATATTTTGAGTCTGTTGTATTATATTTAGACTGGTACTATATTTCGCTTTTACAACTTTACTGTAAATAAGTATGTAAATATTGGGTTATTGTGGGTGTTGTGTTTTTATATAAATATTGATCCTGCTATATACATGATATGTGTTAGAAAGTATTTTAAACAGGGTTGTGCATGTAAAAAGTGAATATCTTTTCTTAAAGTGTTAAAAAAAAAAATTTCATGCATGCACACAGGTTCTATCATGTTAAATTATAATATATATCTAGTTGTGTAGTAATGGGGTGTTACAGTACCGAAACTCCATAAGCTTATTTTTTTACACTAGTCTCCACTAATGTAGGTAGATCATAGCATCAAAGATCAAAAGGACTTCCAAAGCTTGTATTGTGAGGCTTGGGTAATGGTGGGAAAATATGGAAAATTATAGCTAAAAATTGCCCATTTTACACAATCATGCTAGAACCTTTTTGAATAAGCACCAACTTTTTCATCAATCCTTCATTTTTCTTTATTGAACATCCTATTTTTCTTCTTTTTGATCTTAGATTACCCCCAAACTTATTTCTTTTGTTGCATGCAATGGGGGTTTATTTATTTTAGGGAGTTCAAATCATACACCTCAATTCATAATCTCTTCATTTTCATCATTTTTTAATCTTTCTTCTTTTTACTTGTGCTTCATCTTCATCTTCTTTTTTTTCTTTTTTTTGAATACAACAATTCATTCAAG
This sequence comes from Paulownia fortunei, assembly GCA_019321725.1. NCBI lineage: Eukaryota > Viridiplantae > Streptophyta > Magnoliopsida > Lamiales > Paulowniaceae > Paulownia > Paulownia fortunei. The sequence continues at coordinate 11,944,106 of CM033105.1, read as the reverse complement.
AATGATTGTGTAAATGAGATGAAAAGGGTAGAATATTGGATATTTTGTTTTTTTTAAGCTCGATAATGTGTATAGGGTGTCCAAAGAATTGATTCAATAAGCTCAAGAGGGGACACTAGGGAATAATTCAAGTATAGGTTGGCTTCAAAGGCTCAAACGGTCCAAAAATGGCCTAAATCATTTCTCTAATGTTATGCCACCTAGGATTTCGCCTCGACTAGTGATCAAACAAGTTCTAGAGATTGGTGGGATCATTTAGGAAATAATTAGACCTTATAAACTATCTCTAAATAATTAAATGTAACTCAACAAACTACTTAGTGCATCAAGATTCACAAGACCTCATAAAGTAACTAAAACAAAAATTTGATGTTTAGACACGTAAACAAACGTACAAATTCTAATATTTACTTTTTTTTTCAAGTATGCACATAGTTTATCAGTAAACTTTTCAAGCAACAAGCAATAACCCTAAACACTTGAACTCCCCCACAAACTTAATATAAGCATTGTCCTCAATGATTAAAAGAATTGTAAAACAGGGGACTTTCCTGAAAATGGGTGGTGTTTAGCCTTTAACCTGCAAAAATGAGTAAAATATCAAGGAGAAATCATCATGATATGAAACAACTCAAAGAATAACACAACACACAAAAGAAAAAAAAAAAATGCTTGGGTTGCCTCCCAAGAAGCGCTTTATTTAAAGTCTTTAGCTAGACCGAAACTGGATACCTAGATTGCTTCCCCAAGTGGAAGATTAGACATCTTCCAAATTTCATTGCCATAATAATGTTTCAACCTTGTCCATTGACACGAAATAATATGCCATCCTTACCTTTGAGCTCAACCGCCCCAAATGGAAATGTCTTGTTGACAATAAAGGGGCCGGACCATCTAGATTTTAATTTTCCCGGAAAAAAGTTTTAATCTTGAATTGAAAAGCAACACAAGTTGTCCGGGTTGAAATTCCCTTCTCAAGATCATTTTATCATGCCATTGTTTTGTTTTTTCTTTATAGATTTTAGCATTTTCATAAGCATCAAGCCTAAATTCCTCCATTTCATTGAGTTGCAACAACCTTTTTTCTCCTATTGCCTTTGTATCAAAATTTAATTGTTGCACAGCCCAATATGCTCTATGTTCTAACTCAACGGGGAGGTGACAAGCTTTTCCATAAACTAATCGATAAGGAGACATACCTATAGGAGTTTTATATGCTGTGCGGTATGCCCACAATGCATCATCAAGTTTATGTGCCCAATCCTTTCGATTAATGCTTACCTGTTTTCTCAAATTTTGCTTCACTTCCCGATTTGAGATTTTGGCTTGTCCATTTGATTGAGGATGATATCCAAGAGCTACCTTGTGTCTCACACCATACTTAGCCAAAAGGTTATTAAATATTTTATTGCAAAAATGAGAACCTTCATCACTTACAATTGCTCTAGGTGTGCCAAAATGAGTGAAAATATGTTTGTGCAAGAATTTAAGCACTACCTTGGCATCATTAGTAGGTGAGGCAATTGCTTCTATCCACTTGGAGACATAATCCACAGCAAGCAAAATGTATGATCGACCATTTGATGGAGGAAATGGTCCCATGAAGTCAATCCCCCAAACATCAAAGAGTTCAACTTCCATCATGTTAGTCAAAGAAAGCTCATGGCGTCTAGTAATTGTTCCAGTCCTTTGACACCGGTCACATGTCTGCACAAAAGCATAACAATCCTTAAACAAAGATGGCCAATAAAAACCAGATTGCAATACCTTAGAAGCTGTCCTTGTAGGTCCGAAATGACCACCACAAGGGGATGAATGACAGTGCTTAAGAATTTCATTTGTTTCCTCCATTGGAATGCATCTCCGAATCACAGAATCTGAACACCTTTTGAAGAGCAAAGGATCATCCCATAGATATGATTTCACATCATGTAAGAATTTTTTCTTTTGATGATATGTAAGGTCTGGGGGTAATAATCCACCTGCAAGATAATTCACAAAATCTGCATACCAAGGTAAATTATCTTTGATTGCTAAAATAAACTCATCTGGGAAAAATTCTTTAATTGGTCCTTCAAAGTTTTCATTTTTATGCTCCAACCTCGATAAGTGATCCGCCACCACATTTTCACTTCCTTCTTATCTTTGATTTCAAGATCAAATTCTTGAAGAAGGAGTATCCACCGGATTAGCCTTGGTTTTGCATCCTTTTTGCAAAGAGGTACCTAATAGCAGCATGATCGGTATACACTATCACCTTGGTACCTACAAGATAAGCACAAAATTTATCAAATGCAAACACAACGGCTAACAATTCTTTTTCAGTAGTGGTGTAATTTTGTTGAGCATCATCAAGTGTTCGGCTTGCATAGTAAATGGCCCTGAAAATTTTATCTTTTCTTTGTCCTAACACTGCTCCAACCGCATAATCACTAGCATCACACATAAGTTCAAATGGTTGGGTCCAATCCGGTACCACCATAATAGGAGCTGAAATGAGAGCTTTCTTGATGTGATCAAAGGCCTGTAAGCAATCAACATTAAAGTCAAATGATCTATCTTTTTCCAAAAGGTTGCACAAAGGTTTTACAATTTTTGAAAAATCTTTAATGAATCTTCTATAAAACCCGGCATGTCCCAAAAAACTACGAATAGCTTTCACATTGATTGGTGGTGGAAGTTTTTCAATAGCAATAATTTTTGCTCGGTCTACCTCAAGTCCTTCGGAGGACACTCGGTGACCTAAAACAATACCTTCTTTTACCATAAAATGGCATTTTTCCCAATTTAAAACAAGGTTAGTCTCCTCACATCTCTGCAAAACAAGAGAAAGATTATGTAGACATAAATCAAATGAGGAACCAAATACTGAAAAATCATCCATAAAAATTTCCATTATGTTCTCCACCATATCATGAAAAATTGCCATCATGCATCTTTGAAATGTGGCTGGGCATTACATAATCCAAATGGCATTCTTCAAAAAGCAAAAGTACCATAAGGGCATGTGAATGTTGTTTTCTCTTGGTCTTCGGGTGCTATGACAATTTGATTGTACCCCGAATAACCATCGAGAAAACAATAGTATTGATACCCTGCAAGTCGGTCTAACATTTGATCAATAAATGGGAGGGGAAAATGGTCTTTACGAGTAGCTTTGTTGAGTTTTCTATAATCAATACACACTCGCCAACCTGTGACCGTCCTTGTTGGTATTAATTCATTGTTATCATTTTGAATTATGGTCATGCCACCCTTTTTTGGAACTACATGAACTGGACTCACCCAAGAACTATCAGAAATTGCATAAATAATTCCAGCATTCAACCATTTCAAGACTTCATTTCTTACAACCTCTTTCATTGTAGGATTTAGTCTACGTTGATGTTCAATAGATGGTTTGTAAGATTCTTCCATTAAGATTTTATGCATGACAATTGAAGGACTAATACCTTTTAAATCTGAAATTGACCAACCAATAGCAGATTTATGCTCTCTTAAAACACGAAGCAATTTCTCAACCTCTAAAGGAGATAGGGATGCAGAAATAATTACCGAATACGTGTTGTTAGCACCTAGAAATTCATACCGCAAATGCTCGGGAAGTGCTTTCAACTCCGGTGATATTGTTTGTTCCTTGATTGTGGTATCTCCTATTGCTTCCTTGCATTTATCCTTTTTCAACTCCACCTCTCCTGATTCAAGAAAGAGCAAGTAATGCATTAAATCATCATTATCAATCTCATGGTCATTACCTTGCATTATGGAATGAACAATGCATCTCTCTAAGGGTTCGATAGGAATTTGTTTGAGGAAATGATCATGCAAGCAAGTTTCTAACATTTCAATCCTATTACAAGTATGTGGTTCCTCTTGAAACTTCAATGCACGATAAATGTTAAACATCACTTCATCCTCATTAACTCTTAGAGTTAATTCACCGCGTTGCACATCAATCAAAGCACGCCCCGTAGCAAGGAATGGTCGAACAAGAATTAAAGGAATTTCTTGGTCTTCCTCCATATCTAACACCACAAAATCTGCAGGAAATATGAATTTATCCACTTTTACCAATACATCTTCAACAACTCCTCTTGGATAAGTGAGAGACCTATCCGCCAATTGCAAGGTGATAGTGGATGGCTTGACTTCTCCAATTCCTAATTTCCTGAAAACAGAAAGTGGCATCAAATTAATACTTGCTCCAAGATCACATAATGCTTTATCAAAAAAGATCCTCCTATGGTACAAGGAATAGTAAAACTCCTGGATCCTTCAATTTTTGAGGAAGCTTTTTCTGTAAAATGGCACTACACTCCTCTGTGAGATTCACGGTTTCAAACTCCACCAATCGCCTTTTTCTTGACATCACATCTTTCATGAACTTGGCGTAGTTGGGCATTTGCTCAAGAGCATCTGCAAAAGGAATATTAATATGAATTTTCTTGAAGATTTCCAGAAATTTTGCAAATTGTGAATCAATCTTTTTCTTTTGAAATCTTTGTGGAAAAGGAATGGGAACATTAAATTTAGAAGTTTCAAAGTTAGGAGTAGATTTTAGCTTCTCAGCCTGTTTGTTCATTTGATTGCATTTCTTCTTCATTTGGTTGTTCCACTATAGGACTTTCACTTGAGGTGCTTGCCATTGGCTCATCAACTTTAGAACTTTGCATTTCCGGCCCCTTGATTTTGGTTCCACTTCGAAGTTGGATAGCTTTGCAATGCTCCTTGGATTCATTTCCGTATCACTTGGAAAGTTTCCTTTATATTTTTTAGCATTAATTTCAGTAGCAAGCTGTCCAATTTGAGTCTCCATTGATTTCATTTGAGCTCCTAAACTTGAAGCTAGGTGCCCCAATTGAGTTTCAATGTTGTCTATCTTCGCTTCATCTTTATTCAATCGGGCTCTTGTCTCACCAATGAAAGTGCTGATCAAATCCTCCACAGATGCCTTTTTCTCACCTACTTGAGGGTTTGGATGTGGTGGATTGTTGTAAACCGGTGGGGTTGAAGCACATTTCGATTATTGGCATAGGAAAAATTCTCATGATTTCTAAGCCCCGGATGGTAGTGAGTAGGTAGTTGATTTCCCCTGAAATTGAAATTACGATTATTGACAAAGTTTACCTGCTCATTACCTTTGGTGTCCATAAATGAAGTGCTGGTGGATGCCATGGAGTCCATTCCTTGAGAAACTCCATTAGAAGTCCAAGCTGCAATTTGGTTAGAAAGAGCAGAAACTTGTGCAGCTAATTGTGTAAATGAATCTACCTCAAGAACACCGGCAACCCTTTTTATGGAAGACCTCTCGGAAGGCCATTGATAGCTATTAGTAGCCATCTCCTCCAGCAAAATATGGGCTTCATTTGCAGTCTTAGACATCAAAGTCCCACCTGCGGCAGCATCTATTATGGTTCGAGTTTGCCCGTTCAAACCATTGTAGAAGTATTGTACCTGCTGCCAATCCTCATAACCATGTTGAGGACACCTTCTTAGAAAATCTTTAAACCTCTCCCAAGCTTCATATAGTGGCTCAAAATCTTGTTGACGGAATTGAGCTATCTCACTCTTGAGTTGAAGTGTCTTGCTTGGTGGAAAGTACTTAGCAAGGAATTTTTGTGTCAAGTCATTCCAACTCGGTATGCTACATGGTGCAAAAGATTGTAACCATAGCCTAGCTTTATCTCGAGAGAGAATGGAAATAAGCGAAGTCTAATGGCATCATCGGGCACTCCATTCATTTTGATGGTGTCACAAATCTCCAAAAACATAGCTAAGTGCGCATTTGGATCCTCCACCGCACTTCCTCCAAATTGGTTTTGTTGCACCATGCTAATGAGAGCTGGTTTAAGTTCAAAATTATTGGCATTGATCGGTTGTCGAGCTATCCCGGAGTAGTTTTGGTTCATGGTTGGTTGAAAATAGTCCCGAATAGCTCGTTGTGGTGGTGGTTGTTGCAATGGAAGATTGGCGTTCACATTAACATTGTTGGTGTTATCCGCCATGGTTTGATCGTCAACTCTTTTCACTGCTCTAATAGCTCGAAGAGTCCGCTCAATTTCTGGATCAAAATAACCCAAGTCAAGACTCCTAGTCTTACGCATACAAATACGTATAATCCAATGTAAGGCAAAACAACATCAAAATACGGGAAGAAAGTAAAAACAATCTAAACTAAAATCAAGACTAAGTCATACAATATTAATGCAATTATGATAAAACAATCCCCGGAAACGGCGCCAAAAACTTGTTCGTGAAAATATGCTAAACCGCAAGTGTACGGTGTCAAGTTTTAATATAATGATGAGTTGAGTATCGTATCCACAAGGATTGTAATCAAAAAATTGCATTAAGTACCGTAGTTCAAATTGTATTATCTAAATCCTAATTTTATCTAAAAAATCGAGTGATGATTGGTAAACAAAGTAAAGTAAGATAAAAAATGCATATACAAGAATGGAGTTTTTAGAAGCAATTCAACAAACACTTTATGAGCAAGAAATTCTAGAGGAATGACTCACCTAATTATCACCTATGTTCTTCCTTCCAAAATATACCAATTCAAGTTAACAACACATGTAAGTTAAGAATTCCTAAGCTCATCAATTTCCTCTCTCGAGTGCCGAATTGACTATAAGTTCTAACATGAATTTCGATATCTCTATAAAAATTCAAGAATAAAACTCTACAAAAGTTCAATGAATTCTTCTTCAAAACTTCAAAGGTTTCATAAGCTTCTCAACTCTATGATTCCTAGGTTGTGTTATCCCTATGATCATGTATAATCTTCCCTCTCTCGAGTGTCGAATCTCATACGTCAAACAATCTCAATTAGTGGCCAATTAATCAAGATGAAATACTAAACAAGATAACACAAACAAGATGAATAACTTGAACTAATATTATTTGGAATTCAAAACATAGGTTCAAATAAGGTTACATCATCCTCTAGAAAGAAAAGTTTAGTTCCTCATGTATGAATATAACTTCAAGAAATACATAAGAAAGAACATGGAAATTGTTCACCAATTTGTGAAGTGGAAGTAATAGTTGAAGCTTTCCTTGTCTCCAAGAATGGCTTGTCTCTAAGAATGACCTTCTTCTCTCCAAGTCTCCTTGTTCTCCTTTGCTTCTTGGCTTCTCCTCACTCTTCTCCTCCTCCAAAAACTCATTTGGAGGCTTTTGGAATCCCTCAAAATAGCTGGGAAATTGCCCTAAAGAGGGAAAAATGCCCATTTTGACCTTACTTGTCCGCCCGGCAGTGCCTAGGCGCTGCCTGTCTGTCCAAGATAGTGGTACAGCGCCTAGGCGCTGCACTTGCTGTCCAAAATCGTTTCTGCAGCGCTATAGCCTCTTTCAACTGATTTTTCACCACTTTAGAGGCCAAAATAGAATTTTGTGTCTTCATATGAATTGTATCCCTGTGTGTTGGTTTCCATTGGAACTTGAATCAACTAAATATGACTTCTTTGGAGAGAGTTATGCTGGAAATACCAAGATGTGTCATCCAAAAAATTGCAGCCCAGTGCTGACTCTTGAAGTCAGTTTTTCTCATTTAAATCGACCGAATTTGATTTTGTGGTAAACATAGAAGTTGTAGATCTATATCTTGGATTTCCAATGGATCAAGAATAAAGTTTATATGAAATGTTTCCTCAGAGTTATGATTGAAATACCAAAACTGCCATCAGTGGCACCACAACTCGAATTCTTCAACATTTCAACCAAGTTTTTGATTTCTTTCCATTTTCTTCTCTTATTGCCATTACCTACAAGATTTCACATTAAATGCATAAAAAGTAACACAAACACTTGAAAACAAACCAAATGTTAATCAAAAGGTATATGAATTGTTGGTATAAAACTAACTTATCAGCGCCGCGAGTGTTACTTCTCGGAGGATTACAGGGGTTGACAGAGGGTGTGCCTCTGGTGGTCACGAGAGGGTGGACCACTTGGCTATACCCATATTGACTTCGCCAGTGGGAAGACTTCTGAAGGATCACAGGGGAAGACAGGGGGTGGATCTTGGTGATCCAGGAGATGTCCCTGGACTGAGTCAATTTATTTTTGGCCATGTGATTATTGATGTTATTCAGAGCTCTATCCAGTGCATAGTAGGTGGGCCAAGAGCCCAATAAATGCAGTGATTTTTTTAATAAAAACTCTTTGATTTATGAGTACTCAATTTAACACATTTATAGCATCATATCTTAGAGTTGAGTTGCATGAGATTTTATATCATACTCTTGTCATGCATGATTTTTACTTATTGAGTGTTAGCTCATGTAGTTCATGCATTGCAGATGATCATGGTGAGACTTGAGACCTTTGGTTTACTGGCTGGCAGTGGAGCTCCCACAGGCTTTCAAAGATCAATGTACTTGGATGACGACCTGTTGGGCTATTTTGTGGGCTGTGTTTTTTATTTTACAATTATTGTATTATATTAGTGACTTCATTCTGTATATCACTTTCAAAACTCCTTTGTGATAAAGAGTTTGGATTTGTGATGGTTTTGATAGACTTGGTTAATGTTTAGTAACTACATATGTATATACAGTATGACAGGATATAAAACACTTTACTTTTATCAATATTTTGTTGAATTGAGTAAAAAAAAAGTTATACACATGCATACATACACAAATTATGTTGCATAAGTTGTTTATATATATAGTTTATACATATTATTGGGAGGCTGTGACATTACTAAGCAAGTTGTTGGGTTCTGCTACAACTTTAAGGTTGCAAACCCAAGTGCAGGTTGTAGTAAGTAATAAATTTCTCGTGAGTCCGAGGTCGATCCACAGGGAAGTTATTTGAAGAATTCAAGTTTATATTTCTAAAAAGATGGAGTTTATGTGAATCAAAATATATGAACAATTAATGTATGATGTAACTAAAGAAAAACTGAAGTAATAAAAGTACTGAGGATTAGGGATCCACTCTTGAGTTTTGGATAGAGAAATGGTTATTTATTCTTTTTACCTCTATTAATGCCACAATTGGATCCATACATAATGAAGGTTCCAATGGGAAGATATTATCAAGTAACTTATGCAATAAGTTAATCATGATATTGTCTTACTATTGCAAATTATTTCTTAACGCCAACACTTATTTATGGGATCAAGCATTTATGTACTCCTTCGTCAACAACAATCAAGGTTTCACATTAGCAGTCGGTGGGGTAAAACCGTACAATAAGCTAAATAAACCCAAGTATTTGTTGTGCCATTGGAGATACATAAATTAAGAATCACCACAAAAACAAGTAGGGTTTAGATCAAAAATAATAATAATAATACAACATACTTAAACATTTTCTACCTTATAACCATTTCTCTTCCTCCATCAAGAGATTCACCCTTTTTCCTCAGCAAAATGAAATTTAGAAAGACATAATAAAAGTAACAAAGACTAAAAATATAAGAGAAACTAGAGAATGCATTTCTATTACTACTAGAAAACTTACAATACTAGAAAATATACAAACTAGATAACTTAGCCTAAAGAAACCCTCTACCCCCCTCTCTTTTACAAGCTGAATACATGGCCTATTTATAGTACTTGGAGTAAGCTAGAGGCCAAACAAATAATGGAGGGGTTAATCAAGTGGTATGCTAGTTGCCAAGAGTTGGTAAGTTGTTACACAAATTTCTCATCCACTGAATTGAATTACATTTTTCGGTCAGATACAGCCAGATTTTGAAGATAAGTGAAGAATAAAAATTGTATATCTTTCAGCGCTGATATATTTTCATATATCTTTTGTCAACTTTGGCGATCGGATGAAGGAGATATGGTTAATTACCGAGTCATGTCCAAGAGCCGCCCTATAACATCAGCAGCAACTTGCAGCCTATGGTTTTACCATTTCAACACATTTTCAAACCATCTTGTCTTCAGTAAACTTGTTTATTTACCTCTTGGGTATAATATATCCAAATTTCAGACCAAAATAAATTTGGGCTCAAGATAATAACCGAATTGGTAAAATAAGTCAATACTAGGCTGAACTCTGATCCGAATTTTGGTGATCCATTTTGTACAACTACTTGGATGAATTTTCTGCTATCATCAAGACTGAATTGGGCTGAGCCTCCAACATAAAAGTTGTACCTCTATCTCTGGCTTTTAAATAAAATAAGCTTCAGGTCCATAGAGCTTTTGATCATGAAGTTATGCTCAAATTACAAAAACTGCACAAGTCTGAAAACATGCTTCCATTTATTCCCTAACACAAAACATTAATAAAACAAGAATATTAACAAGAATAAAGCAAGAAAAGTATAAAGAATTTGATATAAAAATATGTCAAAATATGCACTTATCAAATTCCCCCACACTTAACCCTTGCTTGTCCTCGAGAAAGTTAAAACAAACATAAACTAATCCACTTTCGCAGGAAATCACGATTGCATTTAGCATATGCAACAAGCCTTTAAACCCCTAGGTGGCCCATAGAGGACGAGTTATAGTCTCGTGAAGGTTTCCAGCAGTGATACCTACAAACACCTATAATAACTATCTTCCAACTTTTATTCTCATGAAGCAACAAAGTAATATGGAAATAAAATCAAACAAGTGTTGAGTTTAACTCTTAGTCATTCAAAAATCAATACATTTCCACAATAATCATACTCAAGTGTGTGTGTGGACAGTTAATGTCAATAGTGATGAAACTATGCATGTTTTCAAATAAGTGAATTCTCATAAAACCTTACAAAAACCATCACCCAATCTCTAACAGAAAAGTTAAACATCATAGGCTCTTTCTTTGGTGCAAATCTCCACTACACTGAAGGCACCACACGAAATCAAAAGGTCTTCAACAAAGGTTGTAATAGGGCTAAAGGGTGGTGATGTAGCTAAGAAATAAAAGGATAAGATGCAACAAAGGTTCTAAAAACTTCATGGAATTAGAGACATAAAATTTATCGATGAAAAATTCTCCAACTCCACAAATTTCACACTGGAGTCTATTGTTATTGAATTGGACCCCTCTTATTCATCTTGCAACATCTCATTTTTAGTTGCAACTTGTAGCACTTTGCAACTTTTTTTTTCTTTTTTTCTTTTTTTTTTTTTTTTTTTTTAAGAGAAACTCCCCCACACTTATCTTCTATCTCAACCTGAATTTCTTTTGTAAGTCCAAGCTTTCAATTGAATGTCTCTTAAACTCCAATCATTTTTAGAACAAGGGTTGGATAATAGTGTATTTAGGCTAGGTAAAAAGATATGGTTACAAAAAAAATATTTATTTATTGTAAGGCTCAAAGTGGTTTACTAGGGGGATGTTTTCTTAAACATCATATAGGGAACAAGCTGATTTGGCAATGGTGCTAGAAAGCCTAATGCCTTAATCATTTTTCTAGTGGTGCACTATCAGTCGTTCGCCTCGACAGACCAAAAGTAAAAGTTCTAATACTCAACCCCTACATGTTGAAGATTCAAGTGATGATTAGAGTAAGGGCATAAGAACTATCTATTTTGACATGATTGTTTCACACTAAATAACATAACTATTTGTGTAAAATAAAATTTGAGTATAATTATCGCAAAAATATATTAACCAAATAACAACATCAAAGTCCAAAACACACACCCATCATCAATCAAACCATATTATTCATGCTTAATTTTAATCATTGAAGTTGGAAGAACCTATACGACTCAAAAAAAAAAATTAATAATTCACAATACTTGTTAAAAAACTTTACAAACCTGCCATGTTATGCAAAAAATAGGGATGCGTCTCAAGAGTGTTACAATTACCCTTTACTCAGCCACCTTTTTTTCATGCTTTCAACGGACCCAGCAAAAAAACACGCTTGATTTATATATATATTTTTTTACATATTTTTTATTTTTATTTTTTTTATTATTTTTTTAAATACTAAAAAAAACACACATTGAATATACAAGTCATGATATCAATTATCCCTCCCCCCAACCTAATCGAGACATTGTCCCCAATGTCAAAAATAGACAGGAAAGTAAAGTTTGAAAGATATCACCTGAAATGCGGCTAATAAAGCTGAAACAACAAAAAAAAAATACATAGTATTAGATAAAATATTAACAATAAGTATCACAGACTGAGAGTCAATTTCAATTTGCGTTTTCGACCATTGTTCCTGTTGGACCAATCCACATTGGCCAAGGTTGGATCAGGTTTTGGCACATATGCTAGAAGTTGATCAATCAGCTGGTCAGGTGTCGGAGCAGAAATGATGATTCTTCTCGCAGAAGTTGAAATAAACCCTTTTTTCGCAGCATGATCTACAAAAGATAGCAAACCATCATAAAAACCATTAACATTAAGAATACCTATAGGTTTTTCGTGAATGTTGAGTTGTGCCAAGAGACAATTTGGAATAATCCTCTAGTGTACCAAAACCGCCAGGTAGAATGATGAATGCATCCGCATTGTTTAACATATTAGGCATTCTGTCCTGAATATGTGACACTTTTAGCTCATCTCCAATGGTCATACCTGTGATATTCTGTACTGTTAAAGATTTTGGGATAACTCCCAGAACTTTGACACTCCTACATAAGCAGAAATAGCAACACTCCCCATTAACCCCAAACTGCCTCCCCCATACACTAAATGAATTTTTCTTTCTACTAAAGTTCTACCAAGATTATTGGCTGCCCTATAAACTCACCATTTTTTCCTAGATTGGATCCACAAAAAACACAAATGGAATTAAATTTGCGAGTTGAAGAAACTTCCATTTTTTTTTCTTTTTGAAAATAAGTTGTGCAAAAATAGAGTGAGCACGGTGATATTTATTGAGGTGTGAACAGGGAATGCATTTATTGTATGTCTTTTTCTTTTGTCAAAAAGGTTGAAAATAAGGACACATACGAAATTTAAAATTACCTACTAACACGTGTATGTACATGTAGTTGTGATTGTGGCTCACATCTTCCTCTGGTTTTACGTCCAGTAACGGCTTAAACGCCCTCTATGGGTCGAGGATATGCTTCCCATCCAGTTTTCTTATAAACTGGCAAACAGGGTCTTTTAATGTCAGATTCCAAGACTATAAAGCTCATATTCATTTCGAAAACGATCCCATAAATCAAGAATTGCACGTTGTACCAATCCATATGAATGCGTCTCAAGAGTTAATATAATGTGATCTAAAGACTCCTTACTCAATCCATCCATAATGAATTTAAGTTTATCTTCTCGATTTTTAGAGACCATTCCTAAAGAACACACTTTGTGTTGCAAGTCCATCTAGCACAAATATGACAAACTTTCATTTTTTTCGCCCTTCGTTTTTTTGAATATGTGCTTTTACCAAAACCAGACATGTATCTAGTAAGCAAATCTGGAAACTCATGTGAAAACTCACCTGCCCTTACCTTTGCTTCAATTATCCATCGTATGTCCTCCGGGAACCTTGTGCATAAGCATCCTTAATATTTCAATCCTGATTTTATAATTTTCAAAATTGCATTTTTAGGAAGAAAATGAAATCGCTTCTTGAGAGTTAGAAAAATGTCACCCATTTTGAAAATAACAAGAAAAGAGAATGAGAAAAACAAAGAAAATTTGTACAAAGATTTCAGTTGTTTGGGAAACTGACAAGTCCGACTTTTATAGCCACGGAGTACCGTTATCCGCCATTTAACCGGGAAAAGAAAAAATAAAAAATAATAGAAGAAGAAGAGAAGAAAAAAAAATAATGTCAGATAAAAAAATATATACAACACTAATCATAACAAGGGTTAGAAAGAAAAAGAATTTCCTCTTGTGAAAATTGATTTTCTAGAAATGGTTTAACTCTTTGTCCATTTACTTTGAATATGTTACCATTTCTAGGATTCTCAATGTCAATCGCCCTATAAGGATATACTTTTTTACAACAAAAGGACCACTCCACCTTGATCTCAATTTTCTAGGAAACAAATGCAATCGAGAATTATAAAGCAAAACCTTTTGACCAACCTCAAATATTTTTCTTGAAATTTTATTATCATGAAAATCTTTGATTCTTGCTTTATAATTTTAGAATTCTCATATGCATCATTTCTCAGTTCTTCAAGTTCATTGATTTGCAATTTGCGCAATTTTGAAGCTTCATCAAGGTTGAAGTTAAACATTTTGATTGCCCAATAAGCTTTATGTTCAAGTTCAACAGGTAAATGACAAGGTTTTCCATAAACTATCCTATAAGGAGACATGCCTAATGATGTTTTGAAAGCAGTTCTATATGCCCAAAGTGTATCGGTAAGTCTAAGAGACCAATCTTTACGGTTTGGGTTAACTGTTTTCTCCAAAATTTGTTTTATCTCCCTATTTGCAAGTTCAACTTGTCCATTTGTCTGAGGGTGATAAGGGGTTGCAACTTTATGTATGATTCCATATTTCTTCATTAAAGTTCCGAAAACTTTGTTACAAAAATGTTTTCCCATCACTGATAATAGATCTAGGAATTCCAAATCGACTTAAAATATTTTCTTTCAAAAATTTTATCACTATTTTGTGATCATTGTTTCGACAAAGGAATTGCCTCGATCCATTTTGAAACATAATCTATGGCAACCAATATGTAAAGAAAACCAAATGATAATGGAAATGGCCCCATAAAATCAAACCCCAACAGTCAAAGATTTCAATCACTAGGATAGGGTGTAGGGGCATCATATTTTTCTTTGAAAGGGACCCTAACTTTTGACAATTTTCACAACTTTTGCAGAAAGTGTAAGTATCTTTCAAAAGAGTTGGCCAATAAAATCCACATTGCAAGATTTTTGCAGTAGTTTTCTTTACAGAAAAATGACCACCACATGCTTCTGAATGACAAAATTTGATAATATTACCTATCTCATTGTCAGGCACACATCTTCGAAAGATTTGATCCGGACAATATTTGAATAGGTATGGATCATCCCAATAAATTTTTTAACCTCAGTCAAAAACTTCTTTTTATCTTGAGAGTTCCAATGTGATGGCATCTTTCCTGTCACAAGAAAATTAACAATGTCAGCAAACTAAGGTAAAATAGAAACGTTAAATAATTGTTCATCAGGGAAAGTGTCATTAATAGGTGTGGTTTGAAATGAGTCATCACAAACAAGTCTCGACAAATGATCAGCCACTACATTCTCTACTCCTTTTTATCTCGAATAGTAACATTAAATTCCTGGAGTAAGAGAATCCACCTAATCAGTCTTGGTTTAGCATCTTTTTTTGACAAAAGATATTTCAAAGCTGCATGATCACTGAAAACAACACATTGGTGAGCCAACAAGATAAGATCGAAATTTATCCATGCAAAAACTACAGCAAGTAATTCTTTTTCAGTTGTTGTAATTCAATTGAGCACCATTTAAAGTTTTACTTGCATAGTAAATAACATATGGTTTTTTATCTTTTCTTTGTCCCAAGACAGCTCCAACAGCATAATCACTAGCATCACACATTATTTCAAAAGGTAAAGTCCAATCTGGAGGCTGCATGATTGGAGCAGACGTAAGCATGCTTTTAAGCTTAACAAAACCATTTTCACAGTTTTCAGTCCATTCAAAAATAGTGTCTTTTGTTAGAAGATTACACAAAGGTTTAGATATTATACTAAAATCTTTGATAAATCTTCTAAAAAACCAGCATGTCCTAAAAATGATCTAATCTCCTTCATAGTCTTTCGTGTTGGCAAATTGGCAATTAACTCAATTTTAGATTTATCAACCTCAATACCTTCTGATGATATAATGTGTCCAAGAACAATACCAGTTGTTACCATGAAGTGACATTTCTCCCAATTGAGCACAAGATTCTTTTCTTCACACCTGATCAAAACCTTTTCTAAATTAGATAAGCAATCATCAAATGAATTACCAAAAACAGAAAAATCATCCATGAAGACTTCAAGAAAACATTCAACCATGTCACTAAAAATACTAAGCATGCATCGTTGGAATGTAGCTGGTGCATTACATAATCCAAAAGGCATCCTTCGATATGCAAAAGTACCAAAAGGACATGTAAAAGTTATTTTCTCTTGATCTTCAAGTGCAATTGCAATTTGATTATATCCAGAATATCCATCTAAAAAGCAATAAAATTCATGTCCTGCAACTCTTTCTAAAATTTGATCCATGAAAGGTAATGGAAAATGATCTTTTCTAGTAACTGAGTTGAGTTTTCTATAGTCAATGCACATTCGCCAACCAGTAACAGTCCTAGTTGGAATTAATTCATCATTCTCATTCTTGACTACAGTAACTCCAGATTTCTTAGGTACAACTTGAGTAGGACTTACCCATTTGCTATCAGAAATAGAATAAATGATTCCATTATCTAAGAGTTTAATGACTTCATTTCTTACTACTTCTTTCATATTAGGATTTAGCCTTCGTTGCATTTCTCTAGATGGTTTAGCATTTTCCTCTAGATAGATGTTATGTGTGCAAATGAAAGGATTAATACCTTTAATATCAGCAATGGTCCATCCTAAAGCATTCTTATGCATTTTCAGAGTTTCGATCAACTTACCTTCTTGATATGCATCAAGTTTGGAAGAAATTATTACTGGAAAAGTTTCATTCTCACCCAAGAAAGAGTATTTCAAATTAACTGGCAAAGGTTTCAATTCAACCACGGGAGCTTTAATACTTGATGGAATAGATTTTACTGTTGATGATGAAAGTTCTTAGAACCTTGGCTTCCAAAAATATTTTTCTTGTACCTGCAAAAATTCAGAGATAGTATTAGTGTGTTCCTTTTTATAAATATTTTCACTTTCAAAACAAGTCTCCAAAGAATTTGAAGAGTTAGTAGTAGTAAAGTATTCATGAACAAGTTCCTCAATTGAATCCACTTCATGTACTTCGACATCTTCTGCAGGTTGCATACAAACATTAAACACATTTAGTTCCAAAGTCATATTTCCAAATGATAACTTCAAAATACCATTTCTACAATTGATCAAAGCATTTGAAGTTGCAAGAAAAGGACGACCCAAAATGATAGGAATTTGTGTATGTGTTTGTGCAACAGGCTCTGTGTCCAAAACAATGAAATCAACTGGAAAGTAAAACTTATCAATTTGTACCAACACATCTTCTACTATTCCCTTTGGAACTTTAATCGAACGGTCAGCTAGTTGGAGTACAACAGAAGTTGTTTTAAGTTCTCCCAAACCTAACTGTTCATAAACTGAGAAAGGTAGAAGATTTACACTAGCACCAAGATCAAGCAAAGCACGCTCTATTCTAGTGTTTCCTATGATACATGAAATGGTTGGACAACCTGGATCTTTGTACTTGGGTGGAGTGAATTGTTGAATGATTGAACTAACACTTTCAGTTAAAAATGCCTTCTTTTGTACATGATGTTTTCTTTTGATTGTACGCAAATCTTTCAAAAATTTGGCATAAGGTGGAACTTGCTTGATTGCATCCAATAATGGAATATTAATCTTGACTTGTTTAAAAATTTCAAAAATTTCAGCATTTGAGTTCAATGATGAGTTGCTTGCAATCTTTGAGGAAAGGGTGCTGGAGGTAAATATTTTTCTTTTTCATCATTTTCACGCTTACCTTCTTCAAACTTACCTTCATTGTCAAGACTATTTCTATTTTTCATTTCTGGAGGTGGATTAGAAACTTTCTTCTTGGGATGAATAGTCTTGTCAACAACTTTTTCATTCCGAAGAGTTGTAACTGAATTAGCCTCCTTGACTGCATTTTCACCTAAAGAAGAAACGTGACACTGAGTAGAAGGATTAGGTTGAGGTTGAGCAGGAAATTTACCTTTTTCATGAGTACGCAAAGAAGTTGTCAGTGTTGAAAGTGTGCTTCTGATCTCATTGATAGCTTGTGAAGTCTGATTATTGATGTTTGTTTGTTCATGCATAAATACTTGCAAAGTCTCCTCAATGGATTTTGTATGTGGAGGTGGATAAGAATGAAAGTTTTGTGGTTTTTGTGAATGTGGTGGTTGGGCACGGTTATCATCTCGCCAACTGAAATTGGGATGATTTCTCCATTGTGGATTGTAAGTTTCAGAATATGGAGAATGGAAAGGTTTTTTGAATGTGTTCATAAAATTTGCTTGTACTGGAAGGTTTGGACATTCATTGGTGGAGTGCCCCAAAAGTTCACAATTGCTACAAACTTCTTCCTCTTGCACAGATTTGATTTCCTTTACTTTTTTAAGTTCCATGGCTTCAATTTTTCTTGTTAAACTAGCAAGTCTAGCATTTAGATCATCTTCTTGTCTAAGGTAATATTTTCCTTTATTACTATTAGCAAGATTAGATCTAATAGAACCTTCGGAAGAATTAACACTATGCCATGATTGAGAGTTTTCTGCCAAATGATCTAGGTATTCTAGGGCTTCATCAGGTTCCTTATCAAGAAACTCACAATTACACATTGTTTCAACAAATTGTTTTGTTTCAGGAGTTAAACCTTCATAAAAGAAACTAATTAATCGCCATTTTTCAAAACCATGATGTGGGCATGAATTCAACAAATCTTTAAATATTTCCCAACATTGAAACAAAACTTCATTCGAATTTTGAGAAAAATTTTGAATTTGTCTTTTCAAAGCATTAGTTTTATGCGTTGGAAAGAATTTTTTCAAGAATTCAGCTTGCATTTCTTGCCAAGTGCCAATTGACCTAGGTTTTAAAGAATTAAGCCAATTTTTTGCTTTATCTTTTAAAGAGAAAGGAAATAATTTGAGCTTAACAATATCATTTGTGCAAGTTTGATCATCAAAAGTGGCACATACTTCATCAAATTCTTTTAAATGCAAGTAAGGACTTTCAGAGTCTAAACCATGGAAATTAGGAAGTAAAGGGATCATACCTGACTTGAATCGAAAATTATTTGCATTTAGAGGAAAAATGAAACAAGAAGGAGAAGAATTTCGAGGAGGTTGCAAGTAATAACGCATGGTACGCACCTGTTGATTCTCATTTTCATCCTGGACACTTTCATTTTCAGCCATGGTGGAAGTGTGTGGAGATGATTCAAATAAATTTCCAAATAAAGTTTCAGAATTATTTCTTACTAAACGTCGAGAATTATGACTACGATACATATAACCATATATCCATAAAGAAAATAAACAAACTATATTTACAAAGGAAAAATATTAACAACCTGAATACTTACCTTGCCTTCCCCGGCAACGGCGCCAAAAACTTGCTACAACTTTAAGGTTGCAACCCAAGTGCAAGTTGTAGTAAGTAATAAATTTCTCGTGAGTCCGAGGTCGATCCACAGGGAAGTTGTTTGAAGAATTCAAGTTTATATTTCTAAAAAGATGGAGTTTATGTGAATCAAAATATATGAACAATTAATGTATGATGTAACTAAAGAAAAACTGAAGTAATAAAAGTACTGAGGATTAGGGATCCACTCTTGAGTTTTGGATAGAGAAATGGTTATTTATTCTTTTTACCTCTATTAATTGCCACAATTGGAATCCATACATAATGAAGGTTCCAATGGGAAGATATTATCAAGTAACTTATGCAATAAGTTAATCATGATATTGTCTTACTATTGCAAATTATTTCTTAACGCCAACACTTATTTATGGGATCAAGCATTTATGTACTCCTTCGTCAACAACAATCAAGGTTTCACATTAGCAGTCGGTGGGGTAAAACCGTACAATAAGCTAAATGAACCCAAGTATTTGTTGTGCCATTGGAGATACATAAATTAAGAATCACCACAAAAACAAGTAGGGTTTAGATCAAAAATAATAATAATAATACAACATACTTAAATATTTTCTACCTTTATAACCATTTCTCTTCCTCCATCAAGAGATTCACCCTTTTCCTCAGCAAAATGAAATTTAGAAAGACATAATAAAAGTAACAAAGACTAAAAATATAAGAGAAACTAGAGAATGCATTTCTATTACTACTAGAAAACTTACAATACTAGAAAACATACAAACCTTGTAGAACTGGAAGAAGTTTAAGAACCACAGAACACCACCGATACCGCAATAGAAGTCCCGCCGGCTGAGGCTGGACCTTTTGATACACAACCTCCTAGGAGATCTAAGAGGATCTCAAAGCTACCTGAGAGGTATGGCTTTTTGTTAGAGAACAACGAGGAGAGTCTCCCCTTGGATAGTGATCCGAGGACCTATGGAGAAGTGATGTCGGACATTGATTCGGAAAAATAGTGTGAAGCCATGCAGTCCGAGATGGACTCCATGTACTCCAACAAGGTATGGACCTTGGTGGACCCCCCACAGGGAATTATTCCATTGGCTGCAATAGGTCTACAAGCAGAAGCTTGGAGTAAATGGAGAGGTAGTGGCCTATAAAGCTCGATTGGTCACAAAAGGTTATACTCAGAAGCAAGGAATTGACTATGAGGAAACTTTTTCGCTAGTTGCGATACTTAAATCCATTTGGATTCTGCTTGCTATATCTGCATATTATGACTATGAAATATGGCAGATGGATGTGAAGACCACCTTCCTAAATGGAAACATTAAGGAAGAGATCTACATGAGGCAGCCTAAGGGCTTCATATCCAGTGGGAATGAGCAAAAAGTTTGCAAACTCCAGAGATCTATTTATGGACTCAAACAAGCTTCCTGAAGCTAGAAGATCCGATTTGATGAGACAATCAAAATGTTTGATTTTCATAAGAACCCGGATGAACCTTATGTGTACAAGAAGGTTAGTGGGAGTGCAGTAACATTTATTGTGCTATATGTTGACGACATCCTACTCATTGGGAATGATGTATAGATGCTGCAGTCAACTAAGACTTGGTTGTCTGACCAATTCTTCATGAAGGATTTGGGAGATGCATCCTTCATCCTTGTATAAAGATCTATAGGGATATTTCTAGAAGGATGATTGGATTATCCCAATCCACGTACATAGATAAGATGCTAAGAGGTTTAGCATGGAAGAATCCAAGAGGGGATTCCTGCTGATGAGTCATAGCATTTCTCTCTCGAAGTCTATGTTACCTAAGACTCCCGAGGAAAAAGAAAGGATGACTCGCTTATGCATCCATTATTGGAAGCATAATATATGGTATTCTATATACGAGGCCTGATGTCGCACATGCTATGATTGTCACGAGCAGATATCAGTCCAATCCAGGCGAAGAGCACTGAAAGGTTGTGAAGATGATCCTTAAGTACTTGAGAAGAACTAAGGATATCTTCTTAGTATACGACGACGATGGGGAATTGAAGCTAGAAGGTTATACTGATTCTAGTTTCTAGTCGGATATAGATGACTCAAAGTCGATGTCTGGATTTGTATTCACCTTGAACGGTGATGCGGTTAGCTGGAAGAGTTCCAAGCAAGAGACGACCACAGACTCTACCACTGAGGCTGAGTATATTACTGCTTATGATGAAGTAAAGGAGGCTATTTAAATAAGGAACTTCATTGAAGAGTTGGTTGTAGTTCCATCCATTGTTGATCCAGTATTGATATACTGTGATAACAATGGGGCTATTACGCAAGCAAGAGAGCTGAGATCTCATTAACAGTCTAAGCATACAATGGGATGATACCACCTGATCAGAGAGATCTTTGGTAGGGGCGATGTCATAGTGGATAGAGTTGCCTCGGCAAAAATGTAGCAGACCTACTGACTGAGCCTTTAGCATAGAAAGTATTTGACGGACATCTTAAAAAGATGGGGCTGAAATACATGAGCAATTGGCGCTAGGACAAGTGGAAGATTGTTAGAGTAGTGTCCGGCGCCAATTAGATTGGCCATTATTTACTCTTGTCGTAACATCCTTTAATCTAACTGTAGAGCCTAAACAAGCTGATATAGTTAAGTCAAGAAATGTTAATTTTTCATCAATATTAGAGTTATGGTTTTAATAAAAGTTCTCATTTTTAGCTATAAGAGAAAGAACTTGAATCGTTTTAAACACACCATATATATATATATATCAAAACTGAGTACATCTGTTTGCAAAACCATAACAGAGCGGCTTATTTAAAAACAAGACAAAGTTTTCAAAATAAACTACAAAATAGCTCGAAGTATGGCATATGAACAAATCTCTGTCTGGCCGCTCTAGAGACTCAGTCAACCTCTAAACTTGTACATTTCCACCTGCATCACATGAATCTAATGAGCTAAAGGCTCAGCAAGATGAAACTGATGCAATAACAAATAATATATATGCACATCTCATAAATCATTAAATGCATTATTCTATTTAATAACTTTCATTCATAAATCATTCTTTAGGGTCCTTGAAGTGTGGTACCTAACTAATAGCGATAGACCGTGGTTTTCGGAACCTGTTCATAATGATTGGCCAATAAGAGAACTAATACGGGGTTTCCATGCTTGGTCTTTCAACCTCAGGTATTAGCCATATTCTATCTCATTCATTGTGGCTTTCCTATACCGGTTTTTCAACCTCAAGTATTTGCCACCATTTGTTGGGTCTGCCGGTCCATCCCGCGTCCCTTGTCTACCCGACCATCAATCAAGTACCATACTTTCTTTTCAAAAAACCTCATTATATTCTTAATAGTATCATGCTTCATGAACCATACATGCATCAAACATTACATCATTTGATAAATAATAACAATCACATTAAAACATGAACAACATTATATGATTCTTGTGATACAGCAAATGAAAGCTTCAACTTACCTCAAGTCCACTTTGTGGCAAGTGAAAAGACCAATCTCTTTGGAAGATAGGATGTGTTAAAGGCCTAACATAATTAAATCATGTACCATTTAATATCTTTTTTATAAATCATTTAGTCTATTCTAGTTAAAGTTCATATACACTTTTCAATTTTTTGTAAACAACTTCATATCAATTACATAACCTTAAAAATAATGCATACTCCATTTTTTACTACTAATTCAAGACATTAAACATTAGGGCCGCCATTAAATAACAAATAATTCAAACATAATTATTAGGGCAGCCCCTAAAACATGCACACAATCCAAATTAACATGACGTAAATTCAGTTCTAACTTAAATTGATTGTACCCTTCAATTAAGTAAACTAATTGCTATTGTTTTCAATCATTCAAAGAAACTTCCAAATACAATATAAGCATTACAAAATCAATAGAAACAAGTAAATTAAACAATTTCACAAGACTATCAATTTTGCTAAAAATTAGCTTAACTAGCTTGGTTTTGCCTTCAAGTGTAACTTACTTAAGTTTTCAATTATACAAAAGCATACTAAAACATGTAACAATCCAAGATACTACAAATTCATCATAAGAAACATTGAAAAAGAATATACCTTGATTAAGTTGGATTTAAGCTTCAAAATCAACAGTTTTCAAGTTTAAAAGGATGTAAACTTGTTCTAGCTTGTGATCTATGGATTCTTATGGATTGAATTCAATTTGTGTGAGTATGAGAGTGTATAAATTTGGGAGAAACTTAGGAGAATAAGGGTTGGTCATTTTTTGAGGTGCTTCCACAAGAAATATGGATGAAAATGATTTCTTTGACCTTTCAAAGAGAGGTAAGTGGAGGGTGATGATTGGTTGCATCATGCTTGGTGTCTTCTCATGCCAAAAGCCATGTTCATGGGCTAAGGAGATGACAAAAATTGATGCTTTGGTGTTATAATCAAGTGCAATGCAGTTTAGAATGGTTTTATGCAACCTAGTCAACCAACCAATCAAATTGCACCATTTTGCATACTTTTAGTTCTTAGCCAAATGTAACATATTTCAAGTAAATATTTAGGCAATTAATCATTTTAGCATATAACTAGTATGGAGCAATACAAATAATTCATTTCATGGCCATTCAACACATCAATCTTTCTTAACCGAGATACTGAGCTTTTCACTGCAAAAAGGGCACTTAAGGAATATGTTAAATTAAGAAATGAAAGTTTGATCTCATATTTTATGTACTAATGCATGTTAAAGCATAACTGAAGCATATAATAACAATTATTCATGTTCGTGCAATCATGCTATTTGTAAGTCATAATTCGATAATGCACATTGATTAGATGCATATTAATGCAAAATGCTTATTATTGGCTATGTAGGAGATAATTGAGAATTGGGCATTACACTTGTAATAGACTTTCTCAGTTGTAATACATTTATTAAAGGCATTTTCTTTATCTTATGGCTCACATTTATTTATTGCACATTAGATAAAATCCCTAGATCAATTATAGCTATGGGGTATGGTCGAGCATATGATGGCAATCATGGAACATACCTCTACGACTTTAATCTTAAACTATGTTATGAGTCGAGGGCTTTTTGAGAAGGAACATCGAATAGCCTAATAAGACTCGCGTATACAATGCATGCTTGTAAGATGAGAATGTCCTATTCCATGGATATCAGCGTAGAGATGCAAGTGTATGTATGTGGGTGCTTGTTAGAGAACAAGTACACTAAACTGACCTGCTTGAAATTCTTAGTTGGAAATCCCAAATGTCAAATTCTGAATTTCTACATTACGATAGTACACGACTAGTCCTTTGACTTGAGGCACCATGGTAACCTTATACGTATAATGCCTTACTTAGATGTATTTTCTGATTACCTGACAATCATAAATGGGTTATGTTAGGTATTGTATTTATGCGTGTGAAGGTTAATGAGTGGCCAACAAAGGATCCCTCACTTGTCGGGTAGAACAAGTGAATATCCTATGTTTTCATAGTTCGTGACTCGGAAGACCTTGTCCAAGGCAAAGTGAATATCAGAAAAGGGTTTATGATGATTCATTAAGAGCCACTATAACTTAAAATGAAATCATAGATATTGAGTCAATTAGGGTTTTGACTATTATCCATGCCCTAAACTCAATCGGGAGATTAGTTGACAGAAGGACCTTACATGCATAGTACTCGTAACTAGAATAGGATCACTTGCTATTTCACCTAAGACTAGTTTGCCATGATTACTCGCTAGGTGTTTTCACGGATAGTGGGGTTCTAGGAATTAAGGAGTTAATTCCTAGTGGATTAATTAATTGGATGAATTAATCGGAATAATTGTTATTCATAAGTTGCAAATGTTGCAAGCCCACTACTAGCTTAGAAGTGAACATAAAGGGTCACACACAATTTGGAATGAAACATCTCTGGTCTATAAATCATCAAAAAGGGGTTGGATATAATTAATTAATTGGATTAATTAGTTAAAGGATTAAATTAATTCAAAGAGTTGAATTAATTATTCAAATAAATAGTAGAACTATTTAATTGGACCTAATGAGATTAGGAATCCAATTAGAGTGAATAAATTAATTCATTGGATCAATTATTTAGACTTGGACTAATTGAATTAATTGAATTAATTAAATGGACTTGGAGAAGTCCAAGCCTAAGTTTAATTAGGCTTGTTGGAAGCCCACTTGAAAATAAGAGAAATTAAATAAGTGAATAAGATTTACTTATTTAAATAATATATGATATTATACATATGAATTTACGGGATAAATTCATAGCTAGGAAGACAAGACAAAAGGAGCAAATGTTGCCATAATTTTGCAAGCAAAATTCGGCCATAATAAAAAAAAAGGAAAGATTTTATTTTGTGCATGTGTTTTTAGTTTGTTAAGGAAAGTAAGACTTTTCCATACAAACTAATTACCATGTGAGGATGAAATTAGGGTTTGCCTAATCTTTGTAGCCTCCTTATATATATATGATATATTGAAGACAAAATTTATCTATCCAACACTCTTGTAATTTTCGGCCATAACAAGAATTAGAAGAAAAATTATTTTTCCATTTTGTCTTCCTTTTCTCTTCTCTCGTATTGCTTAAGTACATATTTTAATTGTTCTTCTTTTACAAGTTAAATTAAGAACAATTGAATAAACTTTAATCTTTAATTCACAAGTTGAATTGAAAAGTTATAAGTTCACTCCATACTAGGCTAGAAAAGAAAATAGTAGAAACTAGCAATTTTATTATCTTCGGTGTTCTTGTCCAATGTGTGGACTTTCTTTAGAGGGAGAACGTGTGGACTCCTTTGAGGTGTGTAACACCCCCCAACACTAAATATAGATATTGGTATAGCAATAATTTTGACAATGTAGCACATATGTGTGCATGTGTGTATTTTCATACATATAACTTTGTCAAATGTAGCACTTTGAAAAACAGTGTTTTCATACATATAACCCTTTATATAGAAAAATCACCATTTATATAAAAACACAACACCCATCACAATCACGCTATTCTCAAGCTGATTTACTATCAAATTTCAAGAGTTATATAGAACACGACATCCCAAAGTTATAATACGAGAGACTCAAAAATAAAAATAATAGTCTTTACTTTCAGAAGAAGTAAGGACATTTTGCATCTTGTAGCCCTTTATATATAGTCAGCAACTTACATAATAATAATGAATGTAAAAATTAGAATATGCCCGCAACACAACCCAACAGGTCGTCATCCATGTACACTGATCCTCAAAACCTGTAGGAACTGATAAATTCTTTATACTTTTCTTGCTTTATTCTTGTTAATATTCTTGTTTTATTAATGTTTTTTGTTAGGGAATAAATGGAAGCATGTTTTCAGACTTGTGCAGTTTTTGTAATTTGAGCATAACTTCATGATCAAAAGCTCTATGGACCTGAAGCTTATTTTATTTGAAAGCCAAGAGATAGAGGTACAACTTTTATGTTGGAGGCTCAGCCCAATTCAATGTTGATGATAGCAGAAAATTCATCCAAGTAGTTGCATAAAATGGATCACCAAAATTCGGATCAGAGTTCAGCCCAGTATTGACTTATTTTACCAATTCGGTTATATATCTTGAGCCCAAATTTATTTTGGTCTGAAATTTGGATATGTTATACCCAAGAGGTAAATAAACAAGTTTGCGGAATACAAGATGGTGTGAAAATGTGTTGAAATGGTAAAACCATAGGCTGCAAGTTGCTGCTGATGTTACAGGGCGGCTCTTGGACATAACTCGGTAATTTAACCATATCTCCTTCATCCGATCGCCAAAGTTGACAAAAGATATATGAAAATATATCAGCGCTGAAAGATCTACAATTTTGATTGTTCACTTATCTTCAAAATCTGGCTGTATCTGACCGACAAATGTAATTCAATTCAGTGGATGAGAAATTTGTGTAACAACTTACCAACTCTTGGCAACTAGTATACCACTTGATTAACCCCTCCATTATTTGTTTAGCCTCTAGCTTACTCCAAGTACTATAAATAGGCCATGTATTCAGCTTGTAAAAGAGAGGGGGGTAGAGGGTAACATCTCTCATATGTTGTGTATTATAACATATAGAATCTTGAAATCCTAGTTTTTGAAAAAATAGTTTCACATTAATGTTATCTATTTCAGGATAAAGAATCCAAAAAGCCATTGGTCTAGCAAAATAAATTTTCACCCCCACCCACTCGCTAATATCTCTCTTGTACTCAGGATATTTTAAATTAGAAACCAAAAAATCCTTGTTATTGCAGCTAAAGTTTTCACTCTACGAAGACCGTGCCACCATCGCCCATCGTATTCTCTCTTGTGTTTTGTAATTCAAGATATAGTATCTAAAAAACCCTAGTTTTTGCAACTAAAATTTGCACCCCATCCTCTCGAAAACATCTCTCATTTGTTGTGTATTATAAGATATAGAATCTTGAAATTCTAGTTTTGGCAACAAAAAGTTTCACATTAACGTTATGTATTTTAGGATGTATAATCCAAAAAACTCTAGTTTTTGTAAATGAAATTTTCTCCCCACCCACTCTCTAGTATCTCTCTTGTACTTCGTATATTTTGAATTAAAAACCAAAAAACCCTTGTCATTGCAACTAAAGTTTTGAAAGTACGAAGACCGTGCTGCCATCGCCCATCAGTATTCTCTCTTGTGCGAACGCAAATTGGGGTTTGTGACACTATATTATGATCTAGAATTCGATTTAGACAATTATCTCTTCTTCTATTTGTTCTTATCAAGGCCAAAAAGTTCAACTTGACTTTTAGAAGTAGGGGTTGGATCTTGAATTTTAATTACAAAATATTAAAGAAATATCTATAGTTATATATATCCAGTTCATCCTCATGCTTCATCCGATTTCATCTTTTGTTAGCATCTTTCTGTTTAGAGTAAATTAAGATTATTGGATTATGATTATATAAAAGGATTAAAATAAGTTGATTAATGAAAGAATCAGGTCGGATTATTAAGTTAACTAGTAAGAAGCACGAATTCATATAAGTTTACAAAAATAATTATGTTATTTCATAACTAAAACATTAGAAGGTATATTTGTAAATAAAAAAATATTAATTAAATACTTAATTAATTAATAATAAAAATATTTCAAGATACTTGTTGCAAATTTTGCAAACGCAAGTATATGCTGTCGTAGACAAGTAATAAAGTGGATATGTAGAATATCGTTTCTACGAGAATTGTTGAATTACTAAGTATCGAGATTGGTTAACTCTAATTTTACTTGAACAATCAAATTTGAGCATAAACTAAGAAAATACTAAACTAATGTGTAAAAGTAAATTAAGATTAACTTCTTTGACTTAAAAGTCTAGGGTTTATGATTTAATTATAATTAATCAGTTTTGAACACTCAATCACATCAATCTCAATTTATTTTCCAAGTTGATAGTCGAGAATCCCTCAATTATTCAATTACATCTCCCAAGATCTAATAAATTTTTTACCAATTGCTAAACCACTATATTCTTATATGAATTAAACATTCAATAAATCATTGGACTATATGGATGTCAATTAAGACTACACAAATCATGCAAGTATATTCCTATCTTACATGCAATTTAAGGTTTTTTGGATTCTTTATCCTGAAATACATAACATTAATATGAAACTTTTTTTACAAAAACTAGGATTTCAAGATTCTATATCTTATAATACATAAAACATGAGAGATGTTACCGAGAGGATGGGGTGAAGATTTTAGTTGCAAAAACAAGGATTTTTTAGATTCTATATCTTGAATTACAAAACACAAGAAAGAATACTGACGGGGCGATGGCAGCACGGGCTTCGTAGTGTGGAAACTTTAGTTGCAATGACAAGGGTTTTTTGTTTTTTAATGCAAAATAGACGGAGTACAAGAGAGATACTAGAGAGTGGGTGGGGAGAAAATTTCATTTGCAAAAACTAGAGTTTTTTGGATTCTGCATCTTATAATACACAACAAATGAGAGATGTTTCCGAGAGAATGGAGTGAAAATTTTAGTTGCAAAAACTAGGGTTTTTTAGATTCTATATCTTGAATTACAAAACACAAGAGAGAATACCGATGGGCGATGGCGGCATGTCTTCGTAGTGTGAAAACTTTAGTTGCAATAAAAAGGATTTTTGGGTTTCTAATTCAAAATATACGGAGTACAAGAGAGATATTAGCGAGTGGGTGGGGGTGAAAATTTCATTTGCAAGAACAAGGGTTGTTTGGATTCTTTATCCTGAAACACATAACATTAATGTGAATCTTTTTTTGGCAAAAACTAGGATTTCAAGATTCTATGTCTTATAATACACAACACATGAGAGATGTTTCCGAGAGGATGGAGTGAAAATTTTAGTTGCAAAAACTAGGTTTTTTAGATTCTATATCTTGAATTACAATAGAGTTTGATTCTTGCGCTCAGCGACTCCATTGAGCTGGGGAGTAGCAGGTGGAGTCCACTGTGAGAGAATCCCATTCTCTTTTAGATAACTCAAAAACTCGGCACTCAAGTACTCACCTCCTCGATCTGATCGAAGACCTTTGATACTTAGTCCAGTTTATTTCTCTACTTCATGTCTAAACTCCTTCAACCTTTCAAAAGCTTTGGACTTGTACCTCAAAAGGTACACATAACTATACCTAAGGAAGTCATCGGTAAAGGTTATGAAGTAGTGAAAATTACCTTGGGCACTAACACTTAGTGGCCACAAACATCTGTGTGGATCAAATCCAACACATTCTTTGCACGTTCCACTTGTCCAACAAATGGAGACTTAGTCTTTTTTCCTCTAAGACATGATTCACATGTTGAGAGTCCTTGCTCTCCCCTAAGGTCAAGCAATTGTGCCAACTTGTTAATCATCTTTTCATAAATATGACCTAGTCTAGCATACCAAAGTATAAGGGAATTTTGGTTATCAAACAACTAAAATTGTTCTCTCTTGTATTTACTTTTCTTTTCCTCACCAAAATTCTTATACAAACGGAGTGTTAACATAATTGAGTAAGCATATTTGTCAAAGTAGTATATATATATACCCAGAATTATTTTTGGCATCTTGGTCTAAATTCTCCATTATCCCAAGACTTCAAAATGAACTTGATCCATATTTATCCAAATGCATAAGCATAACCACTAAATGGCTTTGGGATACAACTTTGCCTCACACCTAAAACTGAGGAGTGTGGTCAAATTCGATCAATTCAAGCACTCACCTCAAAGTGAAATAATCACATGACAAATATAATGATATTTATCTTATGATTGGTTCCAAAAGAAAGAGTACATTTAAGTATAAACAATGAGCTCCTAAAGAGCAGCAAACCCTAGTAATGCCTCAAAGCCAACTTTATTTTACACAATATACAATTATAGTCATTACTTTATAGATTAATAGTTTCAACTGATCATTGAAGTAGATATGTGATATCCCATATTGGTTGTACGAGGATATTTGAAGTGGTTTATAAGTGGGTACAATAAATTTCTCTAATACTTTGAATTAACTATTTTCACAAAGTGAGGATAAATGCAAAATAGTTCCTAGCGGAGCCCATTATGCTGGGGTCTCATTTGCGGGCCCCCACCCCATGGGCTCGGGTCATGACAAATGGTATCAGAATCGATACCCCAGGAGTACTATCAGCGCGGGGAGGCCCGACCGAATGTATACTGGGGATGGTACTGGATTGTTAAGGAATGCAATGAGGACGTCGCATGTCCACCGGGAGATGATTGTGATATCCCACATTGGTCGTATGAGGATATTTGGAGTGGTTTATAAGTGGGTACAATGGACTCCTTTAACAACTTGGGTTAATTATTTTCACAAAACAAGAAAGAATGCGAATTAGTTGTTAGTAGAGCCTGTTGTGCCAAGGTCTCGCTTACGGACTCTCACCTCGTGGGCCGGGCGTGACAAAATCAATCTCAATTACTGAGATTATTAATGGTATATTCCTAGTATGACATTGATGCTTGAATCCTATTTTTCCTTTACTGGAGGAATTTCTGCAAAGATTTCTTTAATGGGAGGCCTCTAGTGCCACGTAATTAGAGCTGCAGAGATGGTGATCCATGATTAATTTCCAACATCCACATATTACATTTCTCCACTTCTCTTCTATCAAGCCAAAGGATAGTGATGGCCCACACAAAATGGAACAATCAAAAGAAGATTAGTCCTTTATTTGTGGGTTTGATTTGATTTTTCTTATGCCCTTGCAATCAACTGGAAGTAGAAATAATTTATTTCTAAATATTCATTATGTAGACTATTCAAGATTAGAAGGGCTAAAGTTCTTTATTTTCTTCATGTAATTGAAAAAATCATATATAAAAAGAGCTCAAATTTGCTTACTATATGTGATTTTGACCAATAATGTGCATCCTAGCCACCATATTAATTAGTTATCTAAGACATGAATAAAGGTGAGCTTTTATTTTATGTTTATGCATAATAGTAAGGATTCTCTATTATAATTGATATTTTATGATAATGTCATTTTATACACTCAGCATGTATTAATGGTAATAGGAGATGAAATGCCAATTACAATAGAAAATTTGAAGTGCCTGCATAATGTACGGAACAACGTTTTCATGTTATGGAGAGGAGTCAAAGCCCTTTTATAATACCTCATCATAAATGGAGGTACGTTGTTATTCTATGGCATCATCAACACACAACAAGAAGAACATCTACGAGAACTGCTCTTGGAGTAGCATAAATGAACCCATAGGGCAAGAACATATTATCGTCTCTATAGTAGCATAGATGAATCCATAGGGAAATAACATATTATGGTCTTTGTAGATGATTCTTACATCGCATGTTTAGTGCCATCAATATGACAATGAGAAATAGGACATATGGATGGTACTTGTGTGTGTTTTTGGTCTCTACTTTTGTTTTGTATTCAATTGAAGTACACAAAAAAGAAGAAAAAAATATTTGTACATACTTGAAGTTTAGTTGCATCACTGTAAAAGATGTTAATCCGATTCTGGTGTGAGCAACTCCTACAATAGTGAAAAATGGGAAAGGTTATATATCTCATTAATCTCATCTCATGCATGCACTACTTGGATAGAATAACAATATGTTTAGAAATCTTTTATTTTTTAAACCTAATCACTCTTTTGATTTGGGAAATTATTTTTTTTATCAATATACTGCTTCTTTTACACACACATCATAATTCCATAATAGAGAATGCCAATAGTTAGGATTCATTAAAAAAAAATATAATCCACCCATGGGGAGAAGTCCTTCCCATAAGAGGAACTAATCCATTTTTAATGTCTAATTAGATCATAAAATTATTCAAATTAAGAACAGAAACTGGTTGCTTTTTCCCTCTAATAATTAACATTAAATGCAAATTTTCTTTCACTCTTTTTTCTTTTTATGGCTTGAAATTAACTTTTCAGAAATCAAAGATTTTTGAAGTTAAATCATTTAATTAGTGAACCCACATGGATGAATTAATTTGAAATATGTTATTATGTCTTTTAGTAATAAATAAAAAATGTTATGTCAATACACTGAGTAATCTCAGTTTGTCAGTATACATGAGCTCGACTTAACATTAATATTGAGTTTGTTCGTATGCATAGAACTCAATTTTCGCTTAAAACTTAAAATTTAAGTATTTTAAGCTTGATGGGTCATTAGCCCAAAATAAGCCCAATATGATAAGTTCAAGAAGTTCATTCAAATTATGGGTCGGAATAAAAATAAGTGTCAATAGGCAGAATTTATGGGGTCTACAAGTTAATACGCAAAGTTAGGTTATAAATGCTCCAGCTGCTAAGCTCACGAAGGCCTAAGGGTCCAAACTCATGAAAACCCTCATATCAACACTAGAAATACCTGTATCCTTCATTATTAAAAGGTATGTAATTAATTATATATTTAACTAGTTTCAAGCTTTTTGACTTATATCTACTGGATCCGGAACTGATTTGAGTGTGGAGGGTCTTCGTCGGGTTAACCCCTAACACCCCTAACGACTTTTTGTGACGCACACAGTAACCCATTCGACAACTCAAACTTAGAAGGAGTATTATTAAAAGGAGTGATATCACATCAAAACCATTAATGTTGATGCTTTATATAACTAATGATAATGTCTTTTTCTTTCAATAGTAATTATATGAACCTTAAAAACCTTAAATAAAAAAAAGGAAGCCAAATGGAACAACACTATTACACCAAAATTAATAGAAATATATTAGACAAGCTGCCTCTTATTTATCTATTATAGACATACAATTCATTGATGTAATAACATAAAAGAAACATGAAAACAAATAGAAATTAATGATCTAACTTACATCATTTGATTGTAAAAACCCAACCACGTTGAGGAATTTGAAAGTTAAGGTTGCAGTTTCTCCTCATTCATCTTCCCTCACTTCACTCTACTTTCATGGCGCTATAATTTCCGTCATGCAATATTCGTAATTTAATTTTCTTTTCTTTTTAACTTACATTGAAAAAAACATAGAATTTAATTAACAATGAAAAAAATTATGAGAATTCAACCACATTGAAAAAATATAGAAAGGGTTTTGCTTATATAGGTGAACAATTTGAGTGTACGGTCACATATGACATATAGGTAGTCAGATAGAAAATTTTTGGAGTAATATTTAGGCATGTGGAACATGTTCTTTATATCTCCATGTAATTAAAATAAAACAAAAAACTATAGTGGTCTATATAGTTGTCAACCGGGCCGGTCCTAATCGGATCGGTCTAGGACCCATTAGCCCGTCAAGAAAGTCAGTTGTTCAATCCCAGACTCGGATCTAAAGCGGTTTGGGTTGGGCTGAATAATTTTTTTTAATAGGTCAACTCGACCCACTAACCTGGTTCTAGTGGGTCGATCCCGGGTTTGGATGGATTATATGAGATGAGCCTATGGGCTAGGTTTATGGGCTGACCCAATTGACTTTTTTTTTATGATTTTTTGATGATTTTTTGATGATTTTTGATGATTTTTTTTATTGAATTTTTGTTTAGTTTAATATATTAAATAGTATTATATTTTGTTAGTAATATACTTACTTTCTATATAATAAGTAGTATTATATGTTTTTAGTAATATACTTACTTTCTAACTTTATATTTTATTTTGATGATTTTTTTTTAGTTTAGTATACTAAGTAGTATTATATTTTTTTAGTAATATACTTACTTTCTAACTTTATATTTTATTTTGATAAATTATTTTTTAATTTAGTACACTAACTATTATTATATTTTTTTAGTAATATACTTACTTTCTAACTTTATATTTTATTTTGATAAATTATTTTTTAATTTAGTATACTAACTATTATTATAATTTTTTAGTAATATACTTACTTTCTAACTTTATAATTTATTTTGATGAATTATTTTTAGTTTAGTATACTAAGTGGTATTAATTTTTTTCAGTAATATATTTACTTTCTAACTTTATATTTTTTTGATGATTTTCTGAGTTTAGTATACTAAGTATTATTATATTTTTTAGTGTTATACTTACCTTCCAACTTTGTATTTTATTTTGATGAAATACTTTTAGTTTAGTATACTTAGAACTATTTTTACGACTTATTTTATTTTATTATACTTAATATTATTTTATTATTAATAAACTTAGAAAAGTTTATTATACTTACTATTATATTATTCAAAATTTATGTTCTTATTTTATGAATTATCTTAAATATGAATTATCTTAATATTAACTAGTATATATATATTTTTTTAGTTAATTGTCTAAGTGTATCATTCCAAAATTTGATATTGATTTTTAATTGATTATTATTCTAAATTTATTATTCTTTGTTTTCCTTCCAATGGTAATGGGTTCGAATATGTTAAATCACAAAAAATAATGTATATACTAGCTATTATAATGTATATAATATAAAAAACTTACTTTATTTATCATTATTTTTTCATAATCATTTAAAGTAATATCATTAAACATGCATATATATTAAGCAATAATGTATATACTAGCTATTATGAATGATGTTAAATAAAAGTATATTTTTTTATTAACACTCTTATTATTTCATTCAAAATTATAATCAAATGGAATAAAACATTACGATGGCATATATATAAAGGTATGCATGCTGGTGATTTTCTAAAATGAAAGACGGGAATTTGAGGCAGGATGTTATTCGTCATTATTTTTTAAAATTATGACTTGTAATTAGCCCTTATTTTATTCCATGGGACCATTTTTCCCTATAAACATTTTATAAAATATTAGATAATATTTATACTAAATTTGGTGTATTGTACATCGAATACTTGATGGACCAGTATCTCAATTCATAAGAAATTAGACACTTATCAAATATCAACATACCCAATATATTTTTCATTTATGTAGAATCTCAAAACATGAAATGCTATTTACCCTAATTTTTCATTTGATTGTCTTCACTGTTAATTTGACATGGTTTTGGCAGGCAAGTCTTGGTTCCACTTTAGGATGTGGTTTCCTAGTAAGGGAAGTTTGTTACTTTAGAAGTGACCATAGGATTGAAAGGTTGGTTAGGCCCTTTTCTGGTGAAAGCAGCAAGACAAAGCGAATATGATAACGCTGCCCTCACATGGTTGTGATCTATACGAGCTCCAACTTATTTATTGGGATGACTTTTTTCTACAAAAAATAAAAAAATTATAACAATATTTATTAACTTGTGCAAAAGATATTTATGTGTGTAATATATACAAGGCTCAATGAATGTCGATATTTTTTTTAAATGCATATTTTTATCATACTGAGACTCACATTTTCTATGGTTATATGTGAAATCGTCGAAGTTTAAACCTAAGTATTGTGTAGAATTTTCTTGATTACAAGGCATATAGTGTCAAGTGTTGTTCTATACTCAATGCAGGTTAATATAGAATAAAGCTATATCTTCTTAATTTTTGAGAGCATTTACATATGGAAAAAGAAAAAGTATTATCTTATGCATATAATTACATCTTAAGAATATTGACCCTAGATAGTGGCTACATTTTAGGGTGAGTTTTGCATAATTTTTGGAGAATTGATTCTATAAAAATTAATATTAGTTAAAAACATTTTAGTATAATCAGTATTATATAAAACCATAGATGATTAATAGATAACATTCTGTATTACTTATAAAATATTGATTAATTACGTTCAAATA
This sequence comes from Paulownia fortunei, assembly GCA_019321725.1. Taxonomy (NCBI): domain Eukaryota; kingdom Viridiplantae; phylum Streptophyta; class Magnoliopsida; order Lamiales; family Paulowniaceae; genus Paulownia; species Paulownia fortunei. The sequence goes on along the minus strand of CM033105.1, from coordinate 11,907,690 downwards.
GCGAAAAATAATTTCAAAATTTGAAATTCTTGGCGACTAAAGTTTATTTCCTTGCAATTGTGATAGGGCAATCGTTGTCTTCACCACTTAATATAGTCACTAATTTAATAGCCTCAAACAAGTTATAAATTTTCCCTAGGAACCAACTCTTGTGCACATTGTAAAATTAGTGAATTTAACTTAAAGATCACTTTTGAGCCACGAAGTACTCAGAAATATTTCAATTTAAATTAAGTGAAATAATGCAAGGCTATATCATGTGTTTCTAAGTTATGGTCATGTAATCATGCAACTAAGAGGTTTAGGATTTAAATTCAATCAAACAAGTAGGTAGTAATTTATTTTTACAATAGTTTCTTCACATGCAATATACATAGTGTGCTTTAATGGAGAATCGTAGATTGTATTTAAATAGTTTTTGATATTTTAATTTGTGGAATATCTTCAGTTGCACACGCCATGTAACATCCAAACCCCATTATTTGGTATAAAATTTAAATTATCAGGTGGAATTGTAATGTGCGACTAGGTTATTATCAATAATTAATTAAATAAATTTGAATATGTCAAGTGTAGTTTATTAATCAATAAAGTGGTGGTGTAAGCCTTTATTTGCAGTTATAGAATAATTAGGGTCAATGGTTATTAGAGAGGGGAATATAGGGTCTTCTAAATAAATACATAAAGTTAGTCTATAACCCTATTGTCCTATTAATCTATACATACGCATTATACATTCGCAGAAGGGGAAGAAAATACGAGTGGCCGCCAAAGAGGCTTGAAGTCATTGTGGATGCTAATTAATTGGTAAGCCAAATCCTGGCGCTCCCCTAGATTAGTTTAAGTATATGGTGTGATGTGCATATATAAATGGCAAAGGAAACGGTTGCTCATAGTTGCATGTTAAACAGAAACCAAGTGATTCTACCAATTATTTCAGAGTGCATGTGATTTAAATTTTGAATATTAAATACCTGAGATTAAATAAGGAACGAAATCTGATTTGGAAGTGTGACTATTAAAAAGCATGAGTTAGTGGAATAAAGAATAAAAATTGTGAATGTTGAATGGGTGACATAGTGGAATGATGAACAACACTCTTTACTGATCAAGACAATACTTTTCCAATTATTATATTGGAATTAAAATAGAAGTGTATGAATAGAGTTAGACTTGACTTACTAGCTTCAGTGTAAGTTTAGTGTCTTTGTTTTACTTAATTGTTTGGTGGGACAGTAGAAAAATTCCAATAGGATGGAATTAATCAGAATATACTTTGGATAATATGACTTTAATAATAGTTATATTTTGAGATAAATAGTTATAGGTGTAATTCAATATATTAGTGGTAAGTTGGAGATGATCAGTGGAAGCTATTTTATGATGAATACGACCAATTAAATTATCTTTAGACTAATTAATTTTTATTAATTGTCTTAGATTAATTTATTTATATACAAGAAATTTGGAGATGTCGGATACCAAACTATTGGAGTTGAGGTAAGTGACTTTACACTTTTTTTATTATACATAAACTCGTATATGTAGTATTTTTGGTGTGCATATGCAATTTATTTATTTTTATAATTTGGATTAAGTAAACTTATATATGTAATAAATTGTGAAAATGTCAAAACATTTTAAATTTTGTGAATTTTAAATACTGAAAATTAAATATGTATTGAAATGTGATTTCATGAACGAGATGATTTGTAAAATGTGGGTATTGTGAGGTATTTTTAAAATCCATTGTTGAAACCTTACATTATTGACTATTTCGGTATAGACAATGAATAACTAATACTTGTTGGGATTTAAGAGCATAGTCAGTGACCCAGTATATGGGTTAAGCCTGCACCAGTGACCTAATACAGGGGGTTAAATCTGTACAAGTGACCTAGTACAGGGGGTTAAGTCTGTACTAGTGATCCAGTACAGGGACCATGGTTGTCTTATATAATTAGTTTGCATGATAGATTTCATGTGGAGATTGAATGATTTTCTTAATTGCATATTTTTTTTAACTTATTGTTTTATATATTGAATTGTTGGTATTCTCTTTTGGAGTTTAAGTGATATCAACTATTTTCCATTGGTTAAAAATATATTACTACTTTTCTAGCTTGTTTGATCTAGCTAGTTGGGTGTTGGGTTATTTATTGGGTCGTCGTGCTCGTAATTTTTTCCTAACAAATTTCAGATATTGAGACATTGATGCATGAGAAAAATCTTGGAGTAGAAGAAGTATGTAGAGAGAACTCGAGATTAATTACTTTCATTGTTTTCTTGAGTTGATTGATAAGAATGATTTTGATAAAGAGAAGTTGTTATTTTTCAATGACTTAGTGCCTGATATTATACATAATTATTTTATATTTTGGGAGAATTGTGTTTTAACGATTTATAATTTATTTGAATTATTGTCATATAGATATTGGATTATTTATAGTTTATTTGGGTGATGAAATATAATAATCTAAAATTGTTAAAATAATTTTGAAGTATAGATACTCTATACCAATAATTAAATATTAGACTACATAGAATATCAATGGGTTAGCTTTGCAGGCTTTTGAGATGTTCCTGAGAGTTTGTGGTGGTTGTCATGATCCCTGAATTTCGGGCATGAAACACCATTATATGAATATTCTTTCTCCATAGTGGCTGGCGCAGCGAAATTTTAATTTTTTTTTTTTAAAATGAAAACAATCATAATGATTATATGATTCATTTTTCCCATTGTTATTGTGTTTGAGCAATTATGCGGAATTAGTCCTTGTGTGCCAAAAATTCAAAACTTGTGCCAAAAATTCAAAACTTTTACCTCAAACTTTCGACTGATTGCAGTGGATTGTGAAATAATCTAAATCATTCTCTACCTCCTGTTGTTGAAATCTGGAGTTCCCTGAATTAATCATGAATAATATAACGCTTTAGTTTCTTGGATAGTTCTCCCTAAGAGCTTCAAGTATTTTTCTTTTAAAGGTTAATCCACACCTTGAATGTCCATGACGATATTAAGCTTATGGTAGTAAACTTAGTTTTATAATTCCTAACTAAGAGATAATATATGAGTTTTTTGAAGCAGTAATACAAATACTTTGAGTAGGCATATGTGTATATATACACATCAAATCAAAAATACTTTGAGTAGGCATATGTGTATATATACACATCAAATCAAAAATACTTTGAGTAGGCATGTGTATATATATACACAACAATTTTAGACCCTCACGGTTTCCCATTTATTTCCAACTCTATAAGGTAGTTTTCTAGTCCATTTATAATTTTATGGATAGTAATCATATACCCATCCACCACCTTATTTCCATCTTCCTTTAGGATTATAATTTATTATCATCTAATTCCTAGTGGTCTTGATCCCATCAAACCCATCTTCGACCTATACTTAATATTAACTAATCCCAATTACATTATCACATTATTAATTAATCTAATCTGTTATATGAGTTAATTAAGGGTCATTCAATTCATTAATTTAATCAATTAATTAATTGCTCACGTGGGTTTCTATAATTTTATTAGTTTAATTGATTACATGTGATACCCGAGCCTCTTACTACTCACATGGCCAAATATGATTCACGCATTACGTGTTAATTTTATATGCTATTTTCATTTCTATTGACATTGCATAATTTATTTCATTTTATACGACATTCTTGAATATTAAACTTAATTCTGAAGCTCTTGCACGGTATTAGTTATTGAATTTTTTAATCTAAGTAGTTGATTTTATATTGAAATAAGAAGAAAATGAGGTGGATCAATATTAGATATAAATGGGATATATAGGTTATAATTTTGGAAGTGTTAAAAGTGTTACTAGTAAGCTTATACGGTTTAATTTGATTTGATCAAGTTATTTCAAAAGTATATATTTGTAAATTAGCATACTTGGGATATTGGACATGATATAATGTGAATTAAGTGTCATATTACAAGGCCCATATGTGCATATGATTGTAACTAGATAATTCTTTAAGAATCGGATGCGAATTGATTTGGAGATCGAATGAACGAACATAGAAATTACCCATGGATTAGGGCTGCAAGATAAGGGAGAAAATCAGATTTTGCCATTTACTTGCCACCTCATGCTTTCTTATTAAGTTCAAGCTAACACCTCAAACCCTTCACCCTTAAGCAACGACCAGACCCTCATTTCAGCCATTTTCATCTTCCAAACACACACCTTAAGGTCAGTGATCCAAATTGATTCCAAGTTGAAATAAAAGCAAGAAAAGCAAAGGAGAAGTGATTACCATCAAGTTAACCTCAAAATCTGCATAGGTAACACTTCTCTACGGTTTTGCCTTTGGTTTTCAGATTATTATGAATGGTTTTATTGTTTATTAAGCTTTCAATATCTCTTATAAAAGTGTTAGGAAGTTTTTAGTTAGACTTTGGTGCACAAAGAAAGGGTTTTTGGTGACAAACACTTAATAGGAAATACTTGTGGCAGAAATTGTCATCTTACTGTTTTCTTATGTTTTAGGCTTCAAAAGTGTATGGTATGTTGAATAAAACCTATAATTATTACCATTTACATGACCATATATGAGTTAAGAGTATTGGAATGAAGTTTTATCAGTTGAAAATTGAAATAGAGAATGATATTGGAGAAACACTCAAACTGCCAAAATAGCAAAATCTGTTTTGGTGTGCTGTGAAGGAAACTGAATTAAGAGAGCTAAATCCATTATTTTTGGTAATAATATGACCTGGTTGTCTCCTTATATATGTTATCTAAGTATGATGAAAATGTTGGAGTGATTGAATATACTTAATGGTGCCAAAACCATTAATGTCATGAAGTGTGCAAAACTGTCACGGTAGGAAACAATCTGTTTCAGTATGTCGTGAAGAGAGCTGAACTTGGAAAGCTATATCCATGATTTTTAGCAATTCTATGATATGGTTACATTTAAATACATGTTATCTAAGTGTGGTAAAAATTTGGGAGTGATTGGATATGTTTAGGGATGTTAAAATTATCATGCAACTAAACTTGACAGCAATAAAATATGAAAATGTGAATCTGCCACATTTGATCACTTAGCATGTTTCAACCTAGACATGTTGCTATTGAGTGTTAATAATTAGGTACATGCTATTAGAGTTATAATATTTTAATTACATGATGTTTGCATGTATTTAAGATGAGAAATTGAGGTATTTAAGGGGCTATATTGGGTTCTAGTTTGTGAAAGCTTGATTGTTAGCTTATAGCTTCGTGTTTAAGGTCTAGTATGAGATTTTGTGCTTTCAACTTCTCAAATTGGGAATGGTGCTTGATGTTGGGTAATATTACAGGCTATTTTACATCTAAGGTTGGAGAGGAATACTAAACAAATTTAGACTAAGTCACCAACCAAGTGAAAGGTAAGTAAAGATTCATTTGCAACCACAATGCATAGACATAGTAGATGTGTGAATTATATGTAATATCATAAATCATATGTGCATAGTAGAGGGCTCTCCATTGAGAATACATACATGGGCATTGTCATTGGCACGTGCATGCATCATATACGAGCATTGTGATAAATCTTGCATTGTACGGCATGATTCAGAGAAAGAAAAATGTTTTGCTGACCACTACTAGTGCACCGAAGCATGCATGGATTTGCATGGTTTTATGCATGGATTTGCAGGTTCGCGTGCATGGATTTGCATGCGTAGGAGTATGCATGGATTTGCATGCTTATATGATTATTGGTCATTGGATTATGGCGGTGTACAGAACTCTTTTCCGGTGCATGGGATAGTAGCGTTGGTCAGGGGCCCAAGAAAGAAATGATTTTGAGAGAAATATTTTGATGCATAAAATTGCATTGTGAGCATAGCATTTTGAGTTGCATGACTTGATATTGTGGATTATTCTTTGACATGCATAATCTTTACTTGCTGAGCATTAACTCATATAGTTTATGCATTGTAGGTAAGTACGACGATACCTGAAGCATCTTTTATTGGCTGGGCGGTGGCTGGAGCTCCAGTAGGTGTCTGAGAGAGTGTGTACATGGATGACGACCTGTTGGGTTATTTTGTTGGCTTGTTATATTTTGAGTATGTTGTATTATATTTTGCTTTTAAAACTTTACTGTAAATAAGTATGTAAATATTAGGTCGTTGTGGGTGTTGTGCTTTTATATAAATACCGATCCTGCTATATACATGACATGTGTTATAAGTATTTTAAATAGGGTTGTGCATGTAAGAAGTGATTTATCTTTTCTTAAAGTGTTAAAAAAATATTTCATGCATGCACACAGGTTCTATCATGTCAAATTATAATAATATATATCTAGTTGTGTAGTAATGGGGGTGTTACATTACATTAATTAATTAAATTAATCTAACACATCAATTAATTGAAACTCAATAAATAAATTATTTCAATAATTTACTTTAATCCAACAACTGGATTATTTTCCTCAGTAAGAAATAGACTTGTCCAAATTTGTATGTGACCCTCCAGGTTCATCAATAAACTAGTAGTGAGCTCTCAATTCTTGTGACTTAATTGAATAATTAAAATTATATGTATTATTTAGTATAATTAATTAATCATCTTAAAATTTTATTCCTTAATTTTTTAAACCTACCAATCATGGTTAGCGTCTAACAACATTTTTTGAAGGCTTAGATTTAGATAATGTGGCGAAGCTTTCCAATTATGAATATCATATAAATACAATCCTTCTATCAATTAAGCTTTGAATGGGCCAGAGTATGAATTATTAGTTGAAAGTCAAATAACCCAATAAATATGTGTTCATTCCTAGTTACTTCACTTGACGATAAAATTAGAAAATTTATTTTCTAGCTTCATCCAATCTGGACCAAGAACGTCCAAGTCAAAAGTAGTGGAAAATAAAAGAGATTCCTCTATTCATCGAGATTGGTGATGGATCTTTGTTGATCATTCATTAATATCCAAACATAATTAAATTGCATTCAAAATATACCCCTTGTAATTATTCTTTAATAAAAAAATAAGTTAAAGCACAATCAAATATAAACAAGATTACCAAGGTGTCTCAAATTCAAGAATTAATTTTGCACTATTCTAACATAGAAATTCCATATTCGACAAGAACTTCTAGATAGGGTTGTTCGTTGTACTTGCACTTTAACACTTATACATGCACTAGTGTCCCTACACTAATGTCTATAAAATGAGACACCATAAATTCATTCATTGATCGTGCTTGGTAGGATATTCCTAGTATTTTTATAGTGAAAACTTTGCATTTTTTATTTTGACCATAATCAACGGGTTCCCCACAAATTTGAACTTTGGGTGATACATTGTTTCTAACAGTAAATCTAATTGATCGATTTGTGGCAAAGCAATCTGTGGTGAGAAAAAAGCTGCAAGCTCGTCAGTTTGGTTGCCATGCTTTTGTCATGCAAATATGAGGAAGTTTCTATTCTTGTGGATGATTTGGTTTTTATTATACAAGGAAAGAAGTACTTGACACGGTAACCATTGAAATAACAATCACAAAAACTCATTCAATTTGTGCATTTTCTCCTTCTCAAAGCCAACACTTTTCTCTCTCTTTTTCCCGAGTACAGGTTGATGCTAAACACTTTGCAGTTTAATATGTCTGTTCCAACTCCTTATATATTCCTTAAGGCTGCTCAATCTGATAGGAAGATTCATCTAAGTTAATTTACCATCTTAATGTGTTTATGAAAACATTCACTTGAAAATACCTAAAAGAGATTATCAAGTGTTTTCTTTTCTTTTTTTTTGGTTGGCATTGTAACAACTTGACCTACTATATTTTTGTAGTAGAATACGAACTGCTCAATCTACACTTTCAGGTTTCAGGCAATGGAGCAAGATTTGGGAGTGGCATACAGGCTAATCGGAAGATCAACTGTTGTGAGTTGTTCTGTCCTTCTTGTTAGGGATAGTGTCCTGAAAATATGTATTAGCATATTAATTTTTGAATTAATAAAATAATATTTGATACTTAATTTTATGCATATTGGTATCCTAGTGAGTATCAAAAAAATTTTGTTTATTTATGTAACCATAATCTTAGTATATAAGTATTATATACAAGAGGATTACGATTATGGATAATAAACTAAATTAGTCCATAATGAAATTAATTAAAATTGAGATCTTTAATTAAATTATTATTAGTGCGGTCCTTTGACATTAAGAATGTAATAGCCTTCTCCAGACTATTGATGTGGTGACATCATAATAGAGGCACTTTATATAAATGATTATATAGGACTGGACCAGATGTAATTTGAAATTTCATATAATTTTTGTTGTTATCTGAAAATTCAAATAACATCAATAGATGATTATATATAGTTGATCTTAATCCTGAGTGGTTATAAGCTCCTATTTATTTCAATATGATATTTGATTTGCTCGTTAAAGGTTTGTTAGTCAGCATTCCTAAACACTTGCATTTTGGGATAGGTAGTTGGTAATGTAATTTATAGATATGGAATCCATACTTTCCCACGAGAAGTGAAAAGACATTTTCTTGGATTAGTTAATTTTGGAACTTAGCAGTAGAGCACTCAAATTTATAACCTGGTTATAAATTAGCTGTTCACTATTGAATTAACGGTAGATAAGGAACAAGAGATAATTATAGAGGTCAACGAAAAATATAACTTTAATTATGAATCATCTATGGAGGGTCAAATCATATGTAATGATTATATGGATGGACTACGAAGTGTTGATCACAATAAATTATTCTATAATTACAAGAGTTCAATTCCAGAATTTTAGAGTAGTACTCTTGGAATAAATAAATTGGATGGAATAATTAAAGAGTTTAATTAATTATCTGAATTATAGGAGCTTGCAATTATAGGTCCATAGGTCCCCAATCTACTTTCATAAACACTGAAATGGATTTTATGCAATAAATTTAATTGTACTTGTAATTTTAGAAAATTATTTTCTAAACTAGGTGTTAATTATAAATATCAAAGATTACTAGGAATATTTAATATTGTTGAGTAATAAATAAATATGAGATATTTATTTTAATATTTATAATTGTTATCTTAAATTATAAATTCTAGATAATTACAAAAGAAAGTTAGTGATAACTTTCTTATTCAATAAGGGTATTTGCCTATTAGAGTTATATGAGGATTAAGTAACTAGTGATTCAACAAATATAAAAGGGAATCTCTCCCCCTCTCTCCTAGAACACACATTTTTTACATCAAGAGAGATAAAAGAGAATCTATCCAATTCTCTCTCCTAAGAGACACATTATTTTCTAAAGAAGAGTTCTCTAGACTTTTGCTGAATATTTTTCTGTCTCTCTCTTAAGCCCAATCTTGAAATTTCATGAGTTGAAAATATCATAAGATAAATCATACAATATAATTTAATTTAGTGTTAAAAAAGCCCTTTCGTTCCCATTGGTGTGGAGGCTTGGATTGGAAGACCTTGGTGTCTGATTCAATCAGATTGAAGCTTAGTGAGGAAGGCTTGAAGATTCTAAAAGCATCTTTAGAAAAAAAATATATCTTTTTCTATCTGGTTATGTTTTCTGAAACCCTCTTAAATATAATTGTTATATATTGTAAAATTGGTTAAAATTATATATTCATACAACTGCATTAATTTTGTGAAAATTATTATAGTATTTGATACCGCGTCTTTCCTCTATGCTCGATTTGATTGGGAAACAAATCAAAATTATTTTTATACGATAAGAATTAATTTCCAACACTTCCGATACTGATTCAAATCTATCACAGATTAATTTTTGCTAGGCTATTTACTCATGCTTCTCATTTTCTCTCCCTCTCTCTCTGTCTTTCTCTAGAAATGCTCGAGACTGGTTGTTAGATTACACGAGAAGGTACTAACTGGAAAACTTAGAGAGGTTCACAGAAAGTATAATACATCCAAGTTTGGATATGCTGAAAGATGTGAACGTGCACATTTTCTTAAAAATACCACCACCACAATAGGCAGAGCATGTACAGTTACTAACTTTATGATTTATATAATTGTGCTTGTACTAAAATTTGGTTGGGGGAGGGGATGGAATAGTTGTTCAGCGAGGGAGTTAGGATTACACAAAAACAAGTATATCAACTTTTGGTTGCCCCCGAGGATTAATTATTCTAATTTCAAGAAAGGCAGAATCCTATGGCTGGTTAATTTATGCACTTTCTGATTCACTTACATTTGACATGTAATAAAAGATACAATTTCTTGTTTAGAACAATGTGTTCCATTCTTGATGGATATGATAATTTTATTTATTTATATTTATTTTATTTTAGCCCAATAGATGATTAATTTAGATCCATAGGCAAGTTGATAGCCCAAGTCCTTTAAGATGTCTAAGTGGCCCAGAGACATTAAACACCTACTAGATAAGACAATCAAGTCCATAAGGCTTACATATATCAAAGATCCGTGAGGCCCATGTCCCAAAATGAACGGGTGTAAATAGTCACTCTCTCTATATTTACAAGGTACGCACTCTAATTTTCTGCTTTGAGTTAGTACTTATTCTCTTGAATATTTACTGACTTAAACATCGGAGGGGGTTCCCTAGGATAATCCTAAAGCCCTCCTAACCATCTGTTCGTGCTACAGGCAGGAACCTAACTTCAGGAGTAGTGAATCTATGGACACATGACGAGGCATAATTGACAAACCTCAACACTAAAAAAGGTAACCCATATCATTTTGGCCTCGTATATGGAAACTCTGCCATGGCAGTGACGAAGGATACAGGTTCAAACAGATCTCAAACTCATGAGCATGATCTCAAGAGAGCCATCTTGTGGATGCTCATCCAAGGCTAGGAAAGCTTTTTTACGTGCATCTCGAGGAGTGGACATTCAACACCTCTCCCAACTAGTTGAGTGTACAACCTATGCAGGTAGCAAAGAGGAGATCATATTCGATGATCATGATCTGGACTCTTTAAGGGAGGTATACGATCAACCCCTAGTCATCTTTGCTGCCTTGGAACACTTATGGGTCAAGAAGGTCCTGATTGATATAGGCAGTTTTGTTGACATCATCTCTCTTTGCTCATTCCTCCATCTAGGAATAGATAACTCCTACTTGACTCCAACTAACATTACTCAAGGTTTTGAGCACAAAAAGGTGAAAGTTTTGGGGGAGGTCACACTTCCCCTCTCCCTAGTAATATATCCCTGTTGTGTAACTAAGATGGTGAAGTTCTTAATGGTTCAAGCCCCATTACGGTACAACGTAATATTAGGTAGACCCAGCACCAACTTATTTGGAGCTATCGCCTCCATGCTCTACCTAAAAGTGAAGTTTCCCACTCTAACTGGGATTAGCGAGGTGCTAGGAGAAAGGAGGATGGTCAGAGAATGCTACTTCACCACCTAGAGAAAAGTATTGAATCATTCAACTCAGACTTTACACGAAGGCTAGATGTAGACTTGACATGGATTTAACTCCTATGTTGGATGCTGAAAGTGCTTCTTCAGAAGAGGAGCAAGCAAGTTTGATAAAACCTAACTTGTTTACCGGAAATATGGTTGAATTGGTCACAAGGCCAATAAATGTTTTTCAAAAAGAAAATCAATTCTCTTGATAATGATGAAGGGTTAAAAAGATATCTTCTCACTATTCTTTCTTAATGAAGAAGAAGAAGAAAAATAACTTGTGGTTGAAATTATCAACTATTCGTCTTCTTTTGAAGAAGAAATATCTTCCTCCGAAAAGGAAGAATTTTTTGAAAAAAGAAGAAGAATGTACAGGACAAAATAATAATTGTGATTGTGAAAATTATCTTGTAAACTTTCTTGGTTTAAGTATTAATGTTTTAACTTCTGAAGAAAGTTTCATTCTTGATCTAATAGATCAAATTTAAGATCCTATTGAAAAGAGAAAGGCTCTTGAAAAATATGCAAAAATGAAAAATCCTCAAAAAGATTACCTAGAAAGATTGAAAAAAAAAGCAATATTCTTATCAAAAAATTATTGATAAGGCTCGAAGGGAAATTAAAAGAGAACCAAATCTTTCAGAGCTAAAAGCATAAATAAACAATATTAAAATTGATATTGCAAATCTCAAAGAGAAAATCCACTATATGGAAAAAAACAATCTCAAATGATTGGATGGGAATAATCTTTTGATTCCTCAGAAGATGAAAAATAAATTCCCCAGAAGAACCTAAAATAGGTACTTCTCTAATAATCAAGAAATCCAAGAATTGACTTTGATAAATCATATTGATAAAATTATCACTCAAAAGTGGTATACTTAAGATACAATTGTAATCAATAAAGAGTTTTCATTAGAAGTTGAAGCTCTAATTGATTCAGGAGCAGACCTTAACAGTATTTCAGAAGGTTTTATACATACAAAGTATTATTCTAAAACAACTCAAGTTGTTTCAGCTGCTAATAAGCAACCATTAGTAATAAATTACAAACTGTCTAATGCAGCAGTCTGTAATAACAATATTTGCTTACCAGTGACATTTATTGTGGTCAAAAGCCTTTCTACTTCAGTTATTTTAGGGACACCATTTTTACAAATGATATTCCCTATCAAAATTAATTCAAAAGGAATAACTGCAGAAGAAAATTCTCATTCCCTATTCTTTTCTTTGTTTTGTCTCCTAAATGTTGTTCTTCAAAAGAATTTTTTAAAATTTTATTAAATCAGAAATCTCATTAGAAATATGTTCAGACTTTCCTAAGGCCTTTTGGAATAGAAGAAAATATATTGTCCAATTGCCTTATGAGCTAGAGTTTAAAGAAACTCAAATACCCACTAAAGTTAGGCCCATCGCTATGACCTCTTGAAGAAAGGTTTAATAAGACCAGTCTTAGTCCATGGAGCTGCCCTGTATTTTATGTTGAAAAAAGTGCAGAATTGAAAGAGGTGTTTCAAGGCTTGTTATTAATTATAAACCGCTTAATAAAGCATTACAATGGATAAGGTATTCAATACCCAATAAAAAAGATTTACTAGGAAGGCTTTATGAAGCCCAAATTTTTTCAAAATTTGATATGAAATCTGGATTTTGGCAAATTCAGATTGGTGAAAAAGATAGATATAAAATAATATTTACTGTTCAATTTGGACATTACGAATGGAATGTAATGCTTTTTGGGCTAACAAATGCCCCTTCTGAATTTCAACACATAATGAATGGCATTTATAATCCTTATATAGGATTTACTATTGTTTATATTGGTGATGTTTACAAAGTATAAAAGTACTATTATCATAAAACCTCCCCCAAGTTTTAAGAAAGAAAAATTCCATTTAAATTCCAAAAAAGATAGTGATTTTATGGAAGAATTAATCGTAAGGCTTCAGAAATTAAAAATTTCAAAAGAAAAGAAAAAACCTACTATTTATACTTTAAATAAAGTAATGGAAATAGTATCAGATGAAGAGTATGATATGGAAGTCAATCGCCTTCATTTTAAGCAAAATATTTCTTTAACAAAGCCTTATTATAATAGACCAACACCTATTGATCTTCAAATTGAAGATAAGCAAGATTTTGCTCAATTCATTGGTGAATCTATCACTGAATGGAATATATTGATGGCATGTCTGAATATCAGATCAAAACTATCATAAAATATATACTGATGTATGCTTCAACAGTTAAGTTAAAAGACAATAATGATAAAACCATTGCCAAAGCCATAATCACTAGCTTTATAGGTCAACTTTAAGGATGGTGGGACTTCTATCTCACTGAAGCTGCTAAACAACAAATCTTATCTGCTTGTAAGAGATCTGCTTGTAAGATATCTTATTTCTAATCTTGAAGAACAAGACTCAGTTAATACACTGATATTTACTACTATTTCTAATTTTATTGGAACTAATGTGCTCCAAATGGACAGGACTCAAGAGCAATTGGTGAATTTGCGTTGTCTTACTTTGTCCCATTTTAAATGGTATAAAGATATCTTTTTATCAAAAGTATTAACCATAAATGATTGTAATGCTGAATACTGAAAGGAAAAATTCCTTTCTGGACTTCATCCATTATTCGCAGAGAAGGTCAGAAATAGATTAAAAGATAAAAGTGGTAATGGAACTATTCCTTATTTGCAATTATCTTATGGATATTTATCTTCATAAATAATTCCTGAAGGAATAAATCTTTGTAATGACATTAAGCTTAAAAAACAGCTTGAAAAACAAAGAAATGAAAATAGTCATATAATTGGCAATTTCTGTGAACAAATAGGATTTGAACCTATTAAATATCCTAAATAGGATAAACATAACAAAATATTTCAAAAAAAGAGTTCTAAACATTTTCATAAAAATGTTCAAAAAACTCAATCTTTTCCTCAAAAAGAAAAGAAAACTTCAAAGTCTAAAAATAAAAAATAAGTTTGATAAAACCCAACCTGTTTGTTGGAAATGTGGCCGAATTGGTCACAAGGCCAATAAATGGTTTTTCAAAAAAAAAAAAAAAATTCTCTTGATAATGATGAAAAGTTAAAAAGATATCTTCTCATTATTTTTTCTTAATGAAGACGAAAAAGAAAATAAACTCAACTATTCTTCTTCTTTTGAAAAAGAAATATCCTCCTCCGAAAAAGGAAGAATTTTCTAAAAAAGAAGAAGAATGTATAGGACAAAACAATAATTGTGATTGTGAAAATTGTCTTATAAACTTTCGTGGTTTAAATATTAATGTTTTTTCTTTTGAAGAAAGTTTCATTCTTGATCTAATAGATCAAATTCAAGATCCTATTGAAAAGAGAAAGGCTCTTGAAAAATATTTGCAAAATGAAAAATCCTCAAAAGGATTATCTAGAAAGATTGAAAAAAAAAGAGCCATATTCTTATCAAAAAATTATTGATAAGGCTCAAAGGGAAATTAAAAGAGAACCAAATCTTTCTTAGCTAAAAGCAGAAATAAATAATATCAAAATTGATATTGCAAATCTCAAAGATAAAATCATTTATATGAAAAAAAAAACAATCTCAAATGATTGGACGGGAAGAATCTTTTGATTCCTCAGAAGATGAAAAATAAATTCCCTAGAAGAACCTAAAATAGGTACTTCTCTTAAAACTTAAGAAATCCAAGAATTAACTTGGATAAATCATATTGATAAAATTATCACTCAAAAGTGGTATACTCAAGTTACAATTGTAATCAATAAAGAGTTTTCATTATTGACTTAGGAGCAGACCTTAACTGTATTTCAGAAGGTCTTATACCTACAAGGTATTATTCTAAAATAACTCAAATTGTTTCAGCTGCTAATAAGCAACCATTGGTAATAAATTACAAACTGTCTAATGTAGCTATCTGTAATAATAATATTTACTTACCAATGACATTTATTGTGGTAAAAAACTTTCAACTTCAGTTATTTTAGGGACACCATTTTTACAAATGATATTCCCTATCAAAATTGATTCAAAAGGAATCGCTGCAGAAGTAAATTCTCATTCCCTATTCTTTCCTTTTGTTTCGCCTCCTAAAACATATGTTATATACATTTTATCAAATGTTGTTCTTCAAAATGAACTTTTTTTTAAATTTTCTTAAATCAGAAATTTCTTTCAAAAATATTTGTGAAAGATTAAATTCACCAAAATTGAAAGAAAATATAGATTTAATTGAAAACAAAATAAAATTAGAAATATGTTTAGACTTTCCTAATGCCATTTGGAATAGGAGAAAACATATTGTCCAATTGCCTTATGAGCTAGAGTTTAAAGAAACTCAAATACCCAGTAAAGCTAGGCAGGCCCATTGCTACGAGCCCTAGATTTGAGAATTATGTAAACAAGAGATAAATGATCTCTTGAAGAAAGGTTTAATAAGAGCCAGTCTTAGTCCATGGAGTTGCCTTGCATTTTATGTTGAAAAAAGTGAAGAATTGAAAGAGGTGTTTCAAGGCTTGTTATTAATTATAAAACCACTTAATAAAATATTACAATGGATAAGGTATCCAATACCCAATAAAAAAATTTATTAGAAAGGCTTTATAAAGCCCAAATGTTTTGAAATTTAATATGAAATCTGGATTTTGGCAAATTCAGATTGGTGAAAAAGATAGATATAAAACAATATTTACTATTCCATTTGGACATTACGAATGGAATGTAATGCCTTTTGGGCTAAAAAATGCCCCTTCTAAATTTCAATACATAATGAATGACATTTATAATCCTTATACAGGATTTACTATTGTTTATAATGATGATATTTTAGTTTTTTTCTAAAACTGTAGATCAACATTTTAAACATTTAGAATTTTTATTACAGACAGCACCAGAAAAGCTGTATTAGTTGTGTCAAATAAGAAAATAAAATTATTTCAAACAAAAGTCTGCTTTCTTGGACATTATATTGAGAATGGACTAATAAGTACAATTGAAAGGGCAATACAATTTGCTGATAAATTTTCAGATAAAATTACTGATAAAAATCAATTATATAGATTCCTTGGAAGTCTCAATTATATTTCTATTTTTATGAAAATATTTTTCGGTCTACCTCCCAAAGGGTCTAACACCTCCTTTTATAGAGGTCGGATCTCAAACAAAATAAAGAAAAACATAAAAAAAAACTTTCAAATCCACATTTTTGAGTGCATAATGGCTAACGTTAATAAATTGCTGACTCAAAAGATGTGTCAGCCACATGCATTCTGGCATAAGTGATTACTTCATCATTTTGTTTCTTTTAGACATCATAATGAGCAATAAGTGCATTAATGGTGTCTTCATAATCATCATCCTCATAAGGATCCTATGCACCTTGTATAAGGTCATCTTCTTGAAATTTTTTTCCTTTAGAAGAAGAAGGTCTTTCTATAGAATTTTTTCTGTTTTGAAACTTCCTTCATAGTTTGATAAATTGTCTGCTTATCCAAATACTGGAAAAGTTCTTTTAGGAGAGCAACATGTGTTGGAATTTGAGCATTCATGAACTTTTGGGCTTCTTTAGCAACTCCAAATGCCAAAATTCCTCTTAATTTGCAAACTAATTCTTCTGTAATGAAATCGAACTTTGGCAACCAATTTTGCTATATCCTTCTGATAAGGAATGGCGCAGTAAATAAAATTCCCACACGTTCTTTGCCTTGATTCTGAATATCATAATCCCATCTGATAATCCATGAGACTTGATAATGGATAACAAACTGTATTAGTCCTGTAAGTTTATCAGTAAAAATATTTGTTGCTAAAAACTTTTGGGATATTATTCCAATATTTATTGGGAAAATTGTATGAACAATTCCCCAATAAAAGAATATGGTTTTGAACCATGCAAGAATATGCTGATTGGGCTTTCGGAGGGTAAATTTTACCCACCAACTATGCTTTCTTTGGGAGTTTTCATATAAGAAAACATTTTCCCATGCCTTAACATAATCATCATAATTATACATGTTTAGTAATGATGAGTATGTTAGTAGGGGGTTTGGTACTTAACAATCCCCAATTTTCCTGAGGAATAATATTTTTAATAATTATCTTTGAGAATCCATGTTCATAATTTCCTTTGACCATGTGTATTACTTCAATGGAACCAAACTTTTCTTCCCATAGGGGCATATCTTTCAAAAGATGTATTTGGGCAATATGGATTGCAGGTAAACATTTGAGGTTTGATTCAATAGGGAAACATAATTTGTTTCCTGTAATAATATTGGATATTTCAAATCTTCATTAGATTTTGATTCTTTTAGAGAAAAAAATTCCATCTTTATAAAGATGGAGCTCATAAGCCGATCCATCCTTTTCAAATTCAACCATTGGATTAAATGGCATCTGCTCTTGATCCTTTATCTTTGCAGCTTTTGAGTTGTTTGGAGCTTTTGAGCTCTATGAGCTCTTTTCCCTTTTTAAGGGTCTCGGTGCTACTAGTTTTTTCAGCACCTACTTGCAAGTATTGTCCCTGCAAGAATTCTCTTGTTAGGAAATCTGGAAAAGCATTGATTTTTCCAGTAATATGCTAAATATCAAATTCAAAACATGATAACAATGTTTGCCATCTAGCAAAAATTTGCTTGAATGCTATGTTTTTAACATCTTTAATTAAAACATGATTTGTAGATTTGCAATCAATTCTTAATAAGATTTTTATATTAATAATATCACTTTCAAATTTAGTGACACATAAAACAATAGAAAGTATTTCTTTCTTAATAGTAGAATAATTCTTTTGAGCAGGGTTCCACAAACCCGAAGTAAATCTAATAAGAACTTCTTTAGTTCCATCTTTCTGTTTAAGGATTCCTCCAATCCAATATCAGAGGTATCTGTTTCAATAATTTTGAAAGCAAATGGTTCAAAAAATATTCTTTCATTGGGGAATTGCTCATACAATTTCCCAAGAAATGTTTTCAATTAAATTTATTTTTTCTTTCAATTTTGGTGAATTTAATGCTTCACAAATATTTTGAAAGAAATTTCTGATTTAAGAAAATTTAAAAATTCTTCTTTTTGAAGAACAACATTTGATAAAATATTTATAACATGCATCTTAGAAGGCGAAACAAGAGGAAAGATTAGGGAAAGAGAACTTACTTATGCAGTTATTTCTTTTGAATTGATTTTGACAGGGAATATCATTTGCAAAAATGGTGTCCCTAAAATAATTGAAGCAGAAATGTTTTTGACCATAATAAATTCATTGGTAAGCAAATATTATTATTACATACTGCTGCATTAGACAGTTTGTAAGTTATTACCAATGTTTGCTTATTAGCATCTCTAACAACTTAGGTTGTTTTAGAATAATACCTTGTAGGTATAAGACCATTTGAAATACAGTTAAGGTTTGCTCTTGAGTCAATTAGTGCTTCAACTTCTAATGAAAACTCTTTATTGATTACAATTGTAACTTAAGTATACCACTTTTCAGTGATAATTTTATCAATACGATTTATCCAAGTTTTTGGATTTCTTGAGTATTAAGAGAAGTACCTATTTGGGTTCTTCTGGGGAATTTATTTTTTCATCTTTTGAGGAATCAAAAGATTCTTCCCATCCAATCATTTGAGATTGTTTTTTTTTCATATAGTAGATTTTCTCTTTGAGATTCGCAATATCAATTTTGATATTGTTTATTTCTGCTTTTAGCTCTGAAAGATTTGGTTCTTTTGTAATTTCCCTTCGAGCCTTATCAATAATATTTTGATAAGAATATGGCTCTTTGTTTTCAAAGAGATAATAATCTCAGAGAATTTTGAGAAAAATCTTCAAAATTGGAGTTTACCATTATCTTCTAATAAGAAGATTTACAAAAAAGAAAACTTTGGTTCCAGATTTGATTATGTCATCAAGACTCGATAAGAGTCTATACCTCTTTAAAAGGGATATGATACTTTTAAATTATTATCTGAAAAGTTAATAACTTCACATCAAAAAGATTATATATTCCTACTTCTGGGAATGATTCAAGTAGACTTAAAGCCACTTACTAGACTTGGTCTAAATATATCTACCTTAATAATGATCAAAGACCAAAGGCATAAATGTTTTGAAGATTCCTTATTAGGAATAGCTGAATCATCACTATTGATGGAACAATTCATTTCAGTTGTTTTCCAAATTTTACAGCCTCATTATTAGATCCAAATACACTTCAGTCTTTAACATTAAATGTTAAGATAGAAGGGTTTGATATGTTACCAGGATCTCAAAATGTGGTCCTGATCTATCGAATATGTTATAAAGTTATGAATACTACTGCTCCTCAAGTAAGAGCAAATCATGAACTAATAAGTTCAAAAAGAGGAGAAACAACTTTGTTTCTTACAAATCTTTTAAAAAGCAATCTGATGGTTCTAAAAACTATAATTTGGAATCAGATCACTCTTCCAGAAGTCTGGAAGATGGAACAGATTATTCCTCCCTTCAAAGAAGAGCCACGACAAGTGGAAAAAAATATTTAATACATCGATGGAGATGTAGAGATTAAATTTTCTTCAAATAGAAAATTAAGATTGAGACTTGGAGAAACTCTACTTCTTCTAGGTTTTCTACTTCTTCAGTTCCTTCTACTGAAAGAGAAAAATCTATCTTTGGAATTAATAAAACTCAAGAATAGGTTAGTCAGCCAAAATATAAGGTTGAATTACCTAAAACAAGGCCTTCATCCAGAAGACCTGATTCTTCTACTTTTTCTGATATGGGACATAATATTATGACCATATGTGATGAATTCAATATTCCTAAAAAAATTCAAAAAATGTTTGATGAACCTGTTAATATGCAGAAAAGAAAATGGTTTTATTGCAATATTCATGTTAAAAAATAAAAACTTATTAACTTAAATATAATTATAATTATAACTAATATCAAGAACAATATTATATATTTTACACAAAATAATATATTTATAATATAAAATAGACATGAATATGGTATATATTAATCTTTATTAATTATAATATGTATAGTGTGTAAACGTGTATTGTGATTATAAATAAATATCTAACTAAATACTATTTAGCTTTATATTCAAAGTTTTGATATTTTTTACAAATATGCATTTAAAAAATACATGTTAGTGTCTTATATTAATATTCATTATATACAAAAGTAAATATATGAACACATTTTTAAACTTATATACTAATAATATTATATTTATACCTTAAATATAAAGTTTTTATTATATTGTATTTATATATGAAATCTAAAAATTAGTATCATATAATAATACTTATATATTTTATTCAAAATAATATATTGATAATTGAAATAGATGTTTAAAGAATTTCAAATATTAAGCTAAGAATTTGTTTTGTATATTTATTTACTAATACTATACTAAAAAATTACTGTATTAATAAATATTTATATTTTTAGTTCTTTAGATAGTATTAAATAAATTTTATTTAGAATAACTAAAAAAATATAATTATTTAAAATCTTGAAATCTAACAAAACACAATATAAATTAAATGCATAAACATATATATATTGAATAGTATAAAAGTTAATATATTTTAATCCCTTAGAATATTGGTCTTAGAATAATTAAAAGTATTTTAAAATATTTTAATTTTAAAACTATAATTAGTAAAGATTTTTCTATATTTAGGAATTTAATTTAAAAGTACATACAATTTTTTCTAGCACAATAACTCATAAATATAAATATTTAAAAATCAAAATACTGAAATAAATAATTGTTTTGAACATTTTAAAAGTAAATATATTTTAATGCCTTAGATAGTATTTAGTTGAAATATACAATTAATTATCAGATATTAGTCTAAGAATAATTAAATATATTATTTTAAATTTAAAAGTATAATTATCAAAGGAAATTAAATAGTTTTTATTTAGAATAACTAAAGAATATAAACTTAGGATTTAACTTAATGAGAATTATTTATTGTATATAGTTATATTTAATTTTTAAAATTTAATTTTTTACTTTTGTAACTAATTTTTAGCGTAATAAGATAACTTTTAAATATAAATACAAAGTTGGAACATAACTTATAAAATGAGACTGTGAATGTTATTTTATATTTATCTTTTTCAACAATCTGTATTTGTCAAAATCCAGATTTTAAATCAAATTTAGAATTAATAACACATCATGAATTCTTTTTAAAAGATTATATCTATTGGGGATAGGATATCTAATCCAATGTAAGACTTTATTTAATAGTTTGTAGTTATTACTAATGTGGGAGTTCCTCTTTCAATTTTTGAATTTTTATTCACATGAAAGACAACACAACTCCATGGAGAATAACTTTTCCTGATAATATTTTTGTTTAAGAGACTTCCAATCTCTTTTTTACAGTATTCAACATGTTCCTTGTTCATTTGAATAAGACCAACGTATTTTCTTTTCATCAAAACCTTTTTCATAAGTTAATTCAATAATATATTTGTTTCTGTTCCAGAAAGCATTAGGCAAATCATTACAGACTCTAGAAATAAGAGTTTGTTCAGTATTTTTAATTAATTATTGTAAGGAAGTATTTTTTGAATTGTTTTTCAACATTATTGATTTTTATTTCTTCTTTTAAAAAATTGATTTGATTTTCTTTTAAAATCATTTGTTCTTTTAGCAAAGTAATTTCCTTTGTCTGAGGATTTGAAATAAATTTAAACACAATAGTTTGACCATTAATATCACAAGAAATACCTTCGGTATTAACATTCATTGGCTGTATTAAATTTAATAAGGGTGTGCCAAGAATGACATTTTGTAAAAGGTTTTTGACCAAAACAAATTTTGTTTTTAAACAGATACCTTGAGCAGAGTTTATTCACATAAAAATGGTATTAAATTAACAACCTTTTTTGGATAATAGATATCTTCATCGAAATACTTATAAATCAGATTAGAGGTTTTACTTTGTAAGTCTTCCTTTTCAAGAAATAACGTTAAATATTTGAATTCATTTTCAATATTTGGAATTCTATTTGGGATAGAGGTTTTACTAGTCAATTTATCTTTTGAGGAAAGATTAGAGGTTTCACCTCCTGTTCAGATGTTTCAACAGTTTCTACTGCTTTTCTTTTTGCATCCCAAAAGTCTAATCTAGTGGAAGGTTTAACCTTCCTTCTCCTCGACCCCTTCTAGTCGTGATATTTGATGATGATTGTCCCCTTTTAGAGGACATAATTATTTGTCCAGCAAGAATTCTCTTGTTAAGAAATCAGGAAGGAAATTTAATTCTCCTTTTATGAATTCAATCTTAAAATCAAGTATTGATAAAATAGCTTGCCATCTAGCAAATATTTTCTTTGAGGCAATATTTTTAACATCCTTCAGCAAAATTTCTTTTGCAGATTTGCAATCAATTCTTTAAAAAAATTCTTGATTTAAAAAGTCTTGGAATTTTGAGATACATAAGACAATAGAAAGAAATGTTTTCTTGATAGAAGATTAAAATTTTCTAGGATTTTTCCAAACTCCAGAAGTGAATCTTACCAATTCTTCTTTGTTAGTATCAAGATTTTTTTTTTGTTTTAAAATCCCTCCATATTCTGACTCAGAAGCATCAGTTTCTACAATTTTATACCAAGTGGGATTGGCTAATTTTAAACAAGGAACATATTTAGCTCTTGCTTTAATTTTTCCCACTGCTCGTCTGTAATCAATTGTCCAAGCAGATGGATTCCTTTTAAATATTTCATACAAATTTTTTGTATCAAATGCGAAATTTTTATAATAATCAGAAATATAATTTAAACTTCCAAGAAATCTTTGAAGTTGAGTTTTATCTTTGATTTCAATAGGAAATTTGTTAGCAAATTCAATACTCCTAATTATAGGAATAGTATTTCCTTGAGATATTTCAATTCCTAAAAATCTAACTTTTATTTGAAATAATTTCATTTATGTTGCACATAAAACTAATCCAGTTTTATCTACAACTTGTAAGAACACATTTAAATGTTTGAAGTGTTGTTCAACATTTTTTGAAAATATTAAAATATAATCTATATAGACTATTACAAAGTCTAAATAAGGAGTAAATATATCATTCATAACAAGACAAATATAATATATTTGCTATATAATTTGCTTCAATTCCACCAAACTCAATCAAATTCAAAAGGTGCATTTTTCTAACCAAAAGGCATAACATTCCATTCGAAATGTCCGAAAAGGACAATGAATTCAGTTTTATATTTATCATTTTTAGCAATCTGTATTTGCCAAAATTCAGATTTTAAATCGAATTTAGAATTAGGAATTCTTTTTAAAAGATTATTTTTATTAGGGATAGGATATCTAATCCATTGTAAGACTTTATTTAATGGTCTATAGTCCGTTACTAATCTAGGAGTTTCTCTTTCAATTTTTGAATTTTATTCATATAAAACGCAGCACAACTCCATGGAGAATAACTTTTCCTAATAATATTTTTGTTTTAATAGACTTTCAATCTCTTTTTTACAGTATTCAGCAAGTTCCTTGTTCATTTGAATAGGTCTAGCCTTAGTGGGTATTTTCTTTTCATCAAAACCTTTTTTATAAAGCAATTCAACAATATGTTTCTTTTTGTTCCAGAAAGCATTAGGCAAATCATTGCAGAGTACAGAAATAGGAGTTTGTTTAATATTTTTGATTTTTTCTTGTAAGGAAGGTTTTTTTTTTAATTGTTTTCAACATTATTAATTTTTATTTCTTCTTTTAGAAAAAAATGATTTGATATTCTTTTGAAATCATTTATTCTTTTAGCAAAGTAATTTCCTTTATCTGAGGCTTTGAAACAAATTTAAAGAATATCACAAGAAATACCTTCGGTATTAACTAAGGTATTAACATTAATTTGTTGTATTAAATTTAAGAAGGGTGTGCCAAGAATAACATTTTGTAAAAGGTTTTTGAACAAAACAAATTTTGTTTTATATAAACATTACTTAGTTTATATTTGATTTCCATTTTAGAACCTTGAGGAGAGTTTAACATTGTTTTTCCTTTTACCAAATATTTAGTTGGAATTATTCCTTATTGTATGCAGTTAATATCTGCACCACTATATACAAGAGCTACGGTTTCAGATATATATATTCATTATTAACAATGAGAATAAGATCAACATACCATTTTTGAAATGTTATGGAATTAACCATAAAGTCATTATCAGATTCGTTATCGCTTTTTGATTTTTCAGGATTTTTATCTTACTGCCCCCCCCCCCCCCCCCCACCAATTCTTTAGTAATTAAAGAATTAATTTGTAATTGTTCAATTTGTTGTTTAATTCATTGTACCTCGCATTTGAGTTCATTAACATCGCATCGAAGGTCTTCTATAGTAATTTTTTTTTAGATTTTCTTTTATAGTCATTACTGACTTGATCAAGAATATCTTTGATATTATACGTTTTTGATTGATAGAAATTTTTATCAGTATTATTTCTGATTTGATTACTGCTTTTAATAGGATTATATTTTAAATTCATAACAAATTGTTCTATGATTTTCCTTTTTAAGGAATTATATTCAATTTGTTCAATAATATCAAGAATCATATTGTCTGTTTTACTTAAAATATTACATTTTAAGCTATTTATTTTCATTACAGCCTTTTGTGGATTATAACATGATTTATTGCAATTTTTATTGCATTCTTGTTCAGATTCACTAGCTACATATTCTCAAGAATGATTAAAATTTTCAAAATTTTCAGATATTTGATTTAATTCAATATCACTGAAGATATTAAGTAGTTGTTGTTTTAGGCCTTCATCTACAAGAAGTTCAAGAATTCTTCTCTTTGTTTTACATTTATTGGCATAGTGGCATGGTTTTCCACATTTATTACAGATAACTATCTTTTTAATAGTTTTGTTTTCTTTGAATATAATGAATATTAATATAAAATACTAAAATATATTGTTTAAATACAAGATATATATTTTATATACATTACTTGTAGAATTTCAATTGTTTTCTATAGTTATCCATAGAATTTAAATATTGTACTAAATTATAGTTTTTAAGTACAAAATATATACTTTATATAAATTATTTGTAGAATTTCAATTCTTATTTAAATTATCCATAGAATTAAAATATTATATATCTATTTAGATATTTTCACTCCTAGAAAGTATTGTGCGGAGGCACAATGCCACGTTTCGAACCCTTGGACTATGAGAACAGCCACAAGCTATCGGAAAAATCCCAAAAGCTTGCAAAGCTAACCCATTGATCTTCTATATAGTCCAATATTTAATTATTGGTATAAAACATATTTACCTCAAAATTATTTTAATAATTTCAAATCAATATATTTCATCACCCAAATAGACTTTATAAATAATCTAATATCCCTCTGACAATAATTTAAATAAATTATAAATCCTTAAAATCTAATTCTCTCAAAACATAAACATAATTATGTCAATATTAGTCACTAAATCATAGTAAATTAACAAATTCTCATCATTAAAATTCATCAATCAATTCTAGAAAATGATAAAAGTATTTAATCTCGAGCTCTTTTTATAGACTTCCTGTACGCCGAGAATTTCTTCATGCATCTAAGTCTCGTTATCTGAAATTTTGTTAAAAATATTATGAGTACAACCCAATAAATAATCTGATAAAGCAAGCTAGAAAATAATAATATATATTTTTTTAATCAATAGAAAATATCACTTGAGTTCTAAAAGAGAATGTGTTTGATAATAAAATAATAATTAATTTAAAAAAACACGTAATTAAGAAAATCAACCAATTTCCACATAAAATCCACCATGTAAAACCAAACATATAAGATAACTATAGTTAGAGACAGGTTTAACCCCCTCGACTTATGTTACCAATACAAGCTTAACCCCTCTATTGGGTCACTAGTATAGACTCCCCTGTAATGGGTTACTGACCAAACTCTCGAATCCCAACTAGTCTCGGTTGTCCCTTTTCCATTCTGGAGTAGCCAGTAATGGATTTGGGAAACACCTCCACATACCCACAATTTACAAAGGACCATGTTCACGAAATCACATTTCAATAAATTCCCAGTTTTCGTATTTAAAATCTATAAAAACTCAGATTACTTTTACATTTTCATAATTCAATATATATATAAGCTCGTTCGATTCATATTGTAAAAACTACTCACACACCAAAAGTACAATATATATGAGTTTATATAATTAGAAAGTGAAAGGTCAATCACCTCAACTCTAATAAATCTCCAAATTTCTTATATGTGAATAAAATTAATATAGGGTAATAAATAGAGATTAATTAGTTAAAAAAGATAATTTAATTACTAGTATTCAACTTAAAATAGCTTCCACTAATATATTGAACTATACCTGTAACTAGTTGTGTCGAAACGTAACTATTAATATAGTCATATCATCCAAAGTATATTCTGATTAACTCATTACTATCTTATTGAATTTTCCTACTGTCCCACCAAATAATTAAGTAAAAGAAAGACACTGAAGCTAGTAAGCCAACTCTATTTCTATACATGCACTTCTATATTAATTCCAACATATAATTGGAAATGGTATTGTCTTTATGGATAATTAGTGTTGTTCATTATCCCACTAATTCACGCATTCAATATTCACAATTTCTATTCCTTATTCCACTAATTCAGGCTTTTAATATTCACACTATAGGAAAATAGGAATACGGGTCGCCCCATAGACGACCTGATCCACATTTAAAGTGGTTAAATTAGAGAGAGTGGTTTGCATTTGAAATTGAAAATGCATAAACCACCATATAAAAAAACATTCCCATCTGTCATCTTCATTAACTAACACATGCAAGAGATAAAACCAAAAAAAGAAAGTGTAGAAAATACATCCATTTTCATGCATTGAAGAAGGGCATAATGTTGAAGACATTATTGTCATTCTTTTTGTCAAGTTGATACTCCAAGTTGAAGTATTTGGATTGTGGATCAAAACATCTTCCATTATGATTGAATTTGGATGAAAGTGAGTCATAAAACAGAAGAAAACATCATTAATTCAAACATGGTTATAGGTCCGAATTTTTGTAAGTTTCTTGAACTTCCATAACCTAAATTATATTTAATTTCCATCATTGGTATCAAAGCCATTATGGTTGAATACCTTATGTAATTTGGTTCTATTTTATGTGGCAAAATACTTCATTACATGCCATTAACCATGCAAACCATTTTATGAATGTTTGGTGGTTCTTTAATGGCAAATCATGATATGCTTCATATTATGCTGTAATCTTTTACCTGAAGCATGCTTATACATGGTAGATATGATCACAATTACACATGTTATTATCTTACAATTGATACAATTATACCTTATTTTTTGATAATTGTGTGTAAGGACTAAAAATGAAGAATGGAGTGAAGATATGGTGAAAAATAAAAAAAATTAGATAAGGATGAACTTGTGCCGCAACACCCCCTTAGTCTCGCCGCAGCTCGAGTAGCTAAAATTGGGTTGTGAGTGTTGAATTCAGTGGTGATGTAACACCCCCCGGGTCGCGTCGTGGTGCTAGGGTCCATAATTGGATAGTGATCAACATTTTTTCAAGCACCACAATAGCCCCATTTGGTGTATTGGTGCCTGAGAAATAGGGGATTTTGTGCCACGACATCTGATCTCAGCACTGCGGCGCCAGTTGTCCAAAATAAAAAAAAATTATGTGCGGAATTTTGAGGGACAAGTGGCCATCTAATCCATGCATCGAATCTTTCTTGTTATACACCATTACACCCTCACACACCATGTGACACTCTATTAGATACATTAATACACACAATTACATCACACAAATGATAGATACACACATGCTTACACATAATTTTCTTGAACAACACATATATACACAACATTCAACACATAATTCAGTACTCACACATGCTTTACACCTAAATTCTCGCACACTTTTCCTCTCCACCCAAAATATATATTGATAAGTATATATTTTGATATATTTTTGTATCAAATCCTTTATACTTTCCCTACATTATTCTTGTTAATGTTATAGTTTTTTTAATATATTGTGTTAGGGAATCAGTGAACAAAAAGAGATCAAAAAGAGCCAAAATAAAATCAAAGAAAACAACATGTTTCGTTAGCAAGTTGGGAGATAATATTTCATTAGATCAAAGAAGAATCACAATTAGAAGAATCCATTTTTGCCTGAGTCCATCATGTATAGATCAAAATATATGCAAGAAATCATTTGGAGTTTGCAAGTGATTGTTGGACTTGCATTAAATTCAAAATAAACATATTTCTAGACTTAGACCATTTTTGTATTTTAAGCATAACTTCATGTTCAAAAGACATATAGACTTGATTCTTACTTTATTTGAAAGCTAAGAATTAGACCTATAATGTTTCTATTGGAAGCTCAACTCAATTTAGCCTTGATTATAACAAAAAAATTGTCTAATTGTGTGTATTGGAAATGATTTATCTATACTGGCACATCTCATTAAATCAAGCATAACGTTCTCCCTAGTGGCTAGAATTAGGTGATTTAAGTTGAAAAATAAATCTAACAGACAAATCTACAACTTTACTGTCAATCATATTTCCAAATTCAGCAAATTACATAGGGCAAATGTGTGACAAAATTTGAATCTGAAAAGGATATGTAAATTTATAGCAGAAGTTAATTTGGTAGTGCATTTGGAGTGAATTTGGAGATACCAATTTAGGCACTCTTCTACTATAAATAAGAACTCTTGGATGACATTCAAGGTATATAAAAAACCCTTAGAGAATGAAAGAAAGTTTTATTATTATCTTTCTTTAGGCTAAGTTTTGTAATAGTAATATAAGTTTTCTAGTAGTAATAGAAATATATTCTCTAGATTTTCTTCTGTATTTAGTCTTTTCTACTTTTATTATATCTTTCTAAATTTTATTTAAGCTGAGGAGAAATGGTAAATCTTTTGATGGAGGAAGAAAAATGTTTATAAATGTGCATAATATTTAGGTGTATTGTTTTATTATTTTATTATTTTATTGAAACCCTCCTTGTTTAGTGGTGATTCTTGATTTATGTGTTCTCTAACAAGCACCCACATACATGCACTTATGTCTTTATGCTAATGCTAATGGAATGTGACATCCTCATCTTACGAGCATGCATCGTATGCACAAGTCTTATTGGACTATTCAATATCCCATCTCAAAAAGCCCTCGACCCAAAGCTTATTTAAGATAAAAGCCTTAGAGACATGTCACTTGGCCAATGTGATTCATGCATTACATGCTAATTTGCATTCACATTTACATGGCATCTTATGTAGCATTCTTAATCATTAGACCTCTAATGCTATCACATGATATTAGTAGTTAAGATCTTATAACCTAATTAAGAAATTCTATATTTAAATAAGAAAGAGAATAGATTGGTCGATATATTGGATATTCATAGGTTATACGTTATCATTTTGGAAGTGTTAAATATATTACTGATAAGTTTATATGATTCAATTTAATTAGATCGAGGTGTTTTAAAAGTATACATCCATAGATTAACATACTTGGGATATTGGATATGATATAATGTGATTTAAGTGTCATAATACAAGGTCCATATGTGCATATGATTTTAGAAATGCAAACTAGACAATCATTTAAGAATAGAATGTCAATCGGTTTGGAAATCGAATGAACGGACATAGAAATTACCTATGGAAATATATGGTGACTAAGATAGGTTGCAACCAAATAAGAATATGTGAGACACACAAGATTAGGGCTGCAAGATAAGGGAGAAAATCAGATTATACCATTACATGCCATCTCATGCTTTCTTATTAAGCTTAAGCTAACACCTCAAACCCTTCACCCTTAAGCCACGAAACAAGCAAGAACATAAAGAAGAGAGAATCATTTTGTCTCTCTTTATATTCAGCTAAGTGCATGTGTGTATGAGTGAGTTGTGAGGATTTTTCGTTTCATTTAATTTATATGGAGGGTAGTGTAGTTAGTTTTTCCCCAACTCAAGCACCCACTAACAACATGTGCTTGAATTGGTCTTTTGAAAAGTCTTACCTTCCAAAATGGCCTAGCACTGACATGTGCTTGAATATGTCTTCTGGAAAATCCTACCTTCCAAAATGGCCTAGCACCCACATGTACTTGAATTGGTCTTTTGGAAAGTCTTACCTTCCAAAATAACCAAGTCAACTAAATTCCAAATCCCCCTATCACTAATAGTAAAGGCCAAAAATTAGGTTTCAAAGCCTTCAAACTTCGGCCCCTAGCTCTTCTACTTGTATTGAATTTATCTAATAAATTCAATAACGATATCTTATATCAACAAGATAATCCAACTATCTTATTTAATTTATATCTTCTAATATTCCAAGTGGGCTTCCACCAATCAAGCCTTATTTACTTGGGCTTGTACTTCACTAAGTATACTAATTAATCTACATAATTAATTAGCCCCA
Source organism: Paulownia fortunei (assembly GCA_019321725.1). Classification (NCBI taxonomy): domain Eukaryota; kingdom Viridiplantae; phylum Streptophyta; class Magnoliopsida; order Lamiales; family Paulowniaceae; genus Paulownia; species Paulownia fortunei. The sequence goes on along the minus strand of CM033105.1, from coordinate 11,876,779 downwards.
AGTCTAATTAATTAATCCAATTAATTAATTAATTATCTTCAATTTGGATTCCTAATCTTATTAGGTCCAATTAAATAATTTTATTATTTAATTGAATAATTAATTCAATCAATTGTATTAATTTAATCCCTAATTAATTAATCTCTGTTGATTAATTATATCGAACTTATTGGATTAATTTTAGACTACAAGTAATCCATTTCAATTTATGTGTGACCCTTTACGTTCACTACTAAGTTAGTAGTGGGCTTGCAATTTTTGCAACTTATGAATAATAATTATTTTGATTAATTAATCTAATTAATTAATCCGCTTGGAATTAACTCCTTAATTCCAAGAACCCCACTATCCATGAAAACCTCTAGCAAGTAATCATGGCAAACTAGTTGTGATACTCGAGCCTCTTACTACTCACATGACCAAATATGATTCATGCATTACGTGTTAATTTTATATGCTATTTGCATTTCTATTGACATTCTTGAATATTAAACTTAATTCTGAAGTTCTTGCACGGTATTAGTTATTAAATTTCCTAATCTAAGTAGTTGATTTTATATTGAAATAAGAAGAAAATGAGGTGGATCAATATTAGATATAGATGGGATATATAAGTTATAATTTTTGGAAGTGTTAAAGTGTTACTAGTAAGCTTATACGGTTTAATTTGATTTGATCAAGTTATTTCAAAAGTATATATTTGTAAATTAAAATACTTGGGATATTAGACATGATATAATGTGATTTAAGTATCCTATTACAAGGCCCATATATGCATATGATTTTAGAAATGCAAACTTGATATTTCGTTAGGAATCGGATGTGAATCGGTTTGGAGATCGAATGAACGGACATAGGAAATAACTATGAAAATGAATGGTGAATAAGATAGGTTGCAACCAAATAAAAATAGGTGAGAGACACAAGATTAGGGCTGCAAGATAAGGGAGAAAATCAGATTTTGCTATTTACTTGCCACCTCATGCTTTCTTATTAAGCTTAAGCTAACATCTCAAACTAACATCTCAAACTAACACCTCAAACCCTTCACCCTTAAGCAACGACCAGACCCTCATTTCAGCCATTTTCATCTTCCAAACACACACCTTAAGGTCTCCAAGTGATCCAAATTGATTCCAAGTTGAAATAAAAGCAAGAAAAGCAAAGGAGAAGTGATTACCATCAAGTTAACATCAAAATCTGCATAGGTAACACTTATCTACGGTTTTGCCTTTGGTTTTCAGATTATTATGAATGGTTTTATTGTTTATTAAGCTTTCAATATCTCTTATAAAAGTGTTAGGAAGTTTTTAGTTAGACTTTGGTGCACAAAGAAAGGGTTTTTGATGACAAACACTTAATAGGAAATACTTGTGCCAGAAACTGTCATCTTATTGTTTTCTTGTGTTTTAGGCTTGAAAAGTGTATGGTATGTTGAATAAAACCTATAATTATTACCATTTGACCATATATGAGTTAAGAGTATTAGAATGAAGTTTTATCAGTTGGAAATTGAAATAGAGAATGATATTGGAGAAACACTCAAACTGCCAAAATAGCAAAATCTGTTCTGGTGTGCTGTGAAGGAGACTGAATTAGGGGAGCTAAATCCATTATTTTTGGTAATAATATGACCTTATTGTCTCCTTATATATGTTATCTAAGTATGGTGGAAATGTTGGAGTGATTGAATATACTTAATGGTGCCAAAACTATTAATGTCATGAAGTGTGCAAAACTGTCACGGTAGGAAACAATCTGTTTCAGTATGTCATGAAGAGAGCTGGACTTGGAAAGCTATATCCGTGATTTTTAGAAATTCTATGATATGGTTACATTTATATACATGTTATCTAAGTGTGGTAAAATTTTTTGGAGTGATTGGATATGTTTAGGGATGTTAAAATTATCATGCAACTAAACTTGACAGCAAGAAAATATGAAAATGTGAATCTGCCACATTTGATCACTTAGCATGTTTCAACCTAGACATGTTGCTATTGAGTGTTAACAATTAGGTACATGCTATTAGAGTTATAATACTTCAATTACATGATGTTTGCATGTATTTAAGATGAGAAATTGAGGTATTTGAGGGGCTATATTGGGTTCTAGTTTGTGAAAGCTTGATTGTTAGCTTATAGCTTGGTGTTTAAGGTCTAGTATGAGATTTTGTGCTTTCAACTTGAAAATTGGGAATGGTGCTTGATGTTGGGTAATATTACAGGCTATTTTATATCTAAGGTTGGAGAGGAATACTAAACAAATTTAGACTAAACCACCAACCAAGTGAAAGGTAAGTAAAGATTCATTTGCAACCACAATGCATAGATATAGTAGATGTGTAAATTATATGTAATATCATAAATCATATGTGCATAGTAGAGGGCTCTCCATTGAGCATACATACATGGGCATTGTCATTAACGCATGCATACATCATATACGAGTATTGTGATAAATCTTGCATTATACGGCATGATTCAGAGAAAGGAAAATGTTTTGCTGACCACTACTAGTGCACCGAAGCATGCATGGATTTGCATGGTTTTATGCATGGATTTGCAGGTTCGCGTGCATGGATTTGCATGCGTAGGAGTATGCATGGATTTGCATGCTTATATGATTATTGGCCATTGGATTATGGCGGTGTACAGAGCTCTTTTCCGGTGCATGGGATAGTAGCGTTGGTCAGGGGCCCAAGAAAGAAATGATTTTGAGAGAAATATTTTGATGCATAAAATTGCATTGTGAGCATAGCATTTGAGTTGCATGACTTGATATTGTGGATTATTCTTTGACATGCATAATCTTTACTTGCTGAGCGTTAGCTCATATAGTTTATGCATTGTAGGTGAGTACGACGATACCTGAAGCATCTTTTATTGGCTGGGCGGCGGCTGGAGCTCCAGCAAGTGTCTAAGAGAGTGTGTACATGGATGACGACATGTTGGGCTATTTTATTGGCTTGTTATATTTTGAGTCTGTTGTATTATATTTTTAGACTTGTACTATATATTTCACTTTTAAAACTTTATTGTAAATAAGTATGTAAATATTGGGTCATTGTGGGTGTTGTGCTTTTATATAAATACCGATCCTGTTATATACATGACATGTGTTAGAAAGTATTTTAAACAGGGTTGTGCATGTAAGAAGTGATTTATTTTTTCTTAAAGTGTTACAAAAAAAAATTCCATGCATGCACACAGGTTCTATAATGTTAAATTATAATATATATCTAGTTGTGTAGTAATGGGGGTGTTACACTAGTGTAGGTGAAATAGTGAGTAAACCTATTGTTGTTGCAAGTGCTATACACATATGGTCCTTCCTTCATCTAATCTCCTGATTGAATTTAGGGTATGTATTATAAGTCGAAACCCTAATTGATTCAATAATTATAATTTCATTCCAAGTGTAAGATAATAGGTCTTCAATCTACTAGTTGGATATTATATCCTCAAGTTCACTAGTTGGATTAAAGATTAATACATGCTCCATACTTTAGACTAGAAAGAAAAATAAGAACACTAGCAAGTTCTTGTATTCTTGTGGTCCTAGTCCAAGGTATGTACTCACTTTAGAGGGAGAACATTTAGGCTCCTTAGGCAAGACATATTGCACCAATCTGGCAATTGATTACCTCTCACCTTACATCAATTGAAGGGTTCTACAAAGGTAAGAGTACACACTCTCTTTTATTTACAATAGTTGTATATAAAACACTAGTTGATGTGCGATCATTATGAATCGCTACGTGCACCGAGGCATAGTATTTAAATTATTTAAATGCATGTTTTTATATTTTTTAAATTTCCACTACACTCACCCCATGGCAAAGCAAACCCAACAGAAATGGCTTCCAAGCCTTGAATAAGCCTGTAACATAAGGACTTCAATAATGTAGGTGTAACACCCCTTAACCTAACTGCAGAGCCTAAACAAGTTGATACAGTTAAGTCAAGAAATGTTAATTTTTCATCTTTACTAGAGTTATATATATTTTTTTTAAAGTTCCCATTTTTAGCTATAAAAGAAAGAACTTGAATCATTTTAAACACATCATATACATATATCAAAACTGAGTACATCTGTTTAAAAACCATAACAGAGCGGCTTATTTAAAAACAAAACAGAGTTTTCAAAATAAACTACAAAACAGGTAAGCATGGCATATGAACAAATCTCTGTCCGGCCGCTCTAGAGACTCAGTCAACCTCTAAACCTGTACATTTCCACCTGCATCACATGAATCTAATGAGCTAAAGGCTCAGTAAGATGAAACTGATGCAATAACAAATAACATATATGCACATCTCATAAATCATTAAATGCAATATTTTATTTAATAACTTTCATTCATAAATCATTCTTTAGGGCCCTTGAAGTGTGGTACCTAACTAATAGTGATAGACCATAGTTTTCGGAATCTGTTCATAATGATTGGCCAATAAGAGAACTAATACGGGGTTTCCATACTTGGCCTTTCAACCTCAGGTATTAGCCGTATTCTATCTCATTCATTGTGGCTTTCCTATACCGGTTTTTCAACCTCAAGTATTTGCCACCATTTGTTGGGTCCCGGTCCCTCCCGCGTCCCTTGTCTACCCGACCATCAATCAAGTACCATACTTCCTTTTCAAAAACCTCATTATATTCTTAATAGTGTCATGCTTCATAAACCATAAATGCATCAAACATTACATCATTTGACAAACAACAACAATCACATTAAAACATGAACAAACATTATATGATTCTTGTGATACACCAAATGAAAGTTTCAACTTACCTCAAGTCCACTTTGTGCTAGGTGAATAGGCCAATCTCTTTGGAAGATAGGATGTGTTAAAGGCCTAACATAATCAAATCATGTACCATTTAATATCCTTTTTATAAATCATTTAGTCTATTCTAGTTAAAGTTTATATACACTTTTCAATCTTTTGTAAAGAATTACATATCAATTATATAACCTTAAAAATAATGCATACTCCATATTTTACTACTAATTCAAGACATTAAACATTAGGAAGTCATTGAATAACTAATAATTCAAACATAATTATTAGGGCAGCCCCTAAAACATGAACACAATCTGAATTAAAATGACGTAAACTTGATTCTAACTTAAATTGATTCTAACCTTCAATTAAGCAAACTAATTGCTATTGTTTTCAATCATTCAAAGAAACTTCCAAACACAATATAAGCATTACAAAATCAATAGAAACAAGTAAATTAAACAATTTCACAAGACTATCAATTTTGCTAAAAATTAGCTTAACTAGCTTGGTTTTGGCTTCAAGTGTAACTTACTTAAGTTTTCAATCATACAAAAGCATACTAAAACATGTAACCATCCAAGATACTACAAATTCATCATAAGAAACATTGAAAAAGAATATACCTTGATTAAGTTGGATTTAAGCTTCAAAATCAACGGTTTTCAAGCTTAAAAGGATGGAAACTTGTTCTAGCTTGTGTTCTATGGATTCCTATGGATTGAATTCAACTTTTGTGAGTATGAGAGTGTTATAAATTTGGTAGAAACTTAGGAGAATAAGGGTTGGTCGTTTTTGAGGTGCTTCCACAAGAAATATGGATGAAAATGATTTCTTTGACCTTTCAAAGAGATGTAAGTGGAGGGTGATGATTGGTTGCATCATGCTTGGTGTCTTCTCATGCCAAAAGCCACGTTCATGGGCTAAGGAGATGACAAAAATTGATGCTTTGGTGTTATAATCAAGTGCAACGCGGTTTAGAATAGTTTTATGCAACCTAGTCAACCAACCAATCAAATTGCACCATTGTGCATACTTTTAGTTCTTAGCCAATGTAACATATTTCAAGTAAATATTTAGGCAATTAATCACTTTAGCATATAACTAGTATGGAGCAATACAAATAATTCATTTCATGGTCATTCAACACATCAATCTTCCTTAACCGAGATACCGAGCTTTTCACTGCAAAAAGGGCACTTAAGGAATATGTTAAATCAAGAAATGAAAGTTTGATCTCATATTTCATGTACTAATGCATGTTAAATCATAACTGAAGCATATAATAACAATTATTCATGTTCGTGCAATCATGCTATTTGTATGCCATAATTCAATAATGCACATTGATTAGATGCACATTCATATAAAATGCTTATTATTGGCTATGTAGGAGAGAATTGAGAATTAGGCATTACAATCCTTCCTTCCTTATAAAAATTCGTCCTCGAAATTTGACGTACCAAATAATTCCGGATACTTGCTCTGCATTTCTTCTTCTCTTCCCATGTGGCCTCTTCTACAGAATGATTCCTCCATAATACTTTAACAAGTCGAATCTTTTTCGTTCTCAACTCTTTTCCTTCTGATCTAGAATTTGCACTGGTTTCTCTTCATAGGCTAAATCATGAGTCAATTCCAACGGTTCATAACTAACACATGAGAAGGGTTTGAAATGTACTTTCTCAACATAGACACATGGAAAACATTGTGAACAGTAGATAATGATGGAGGTAAGGCTACTCTATAAGCTTTATCACCAACTTTTTCGAGAATCTCGAATGGGCCGACATACCTTGGACTGAGTTTTCCTTTCTTTCCAAATCTCATAACACATTTCATGGGAGCTACTTTTAAGAACACATGATCCCCAATGGCAAACTCTAGATCTTTTCTCCGTTTATCTGCATAACTTTTCTGTCTACTCTGCGCAATCTTCATTCTCTCTCGTATCTTCTCCACTACCTTAGCGGTATGTTGAACTATTTCTGGACCAAGTAGGCTTCGTTCTCCAACTTCATCCAATGAACTGGAGATCTACATTTCCTTCCATACAATGCTTCATAAGGCGCCATTCCAATTGTTGATTGGTAGCTATTATTATAAGTAAACTCCACTAATGGAAGTTTTGCATCCCAACTCCCTTGAAAATCTAGCACACAAGCTCTTAACATATCCTCTAATATCTGAATAACCCTTTCTGATTGCCCGTCACTTTGTGGATGAAATGTTGTACTGAATACAAGTTTTGTTCCCATGGCACTGTGTAAGCTCCTCCAAAATGTAGATGTAAACTTAGGATCTCTGTCAGACACTATTGAAACTGGCACCCCATGTAACCTGACTATCTCTTTAATATATTGTTGAGCATACTGGTCCATATTGTATGTGGATTTCACTGGAAGGAAATGGGTTGATTTAGTTAATCTATCAACAATCACCCATATGGAATTATACCCCTTTTGTGTTCTAGGTAATCCAAGTACAAAGTCCATTGTAATGTGCTCCCATTTCCACTCTGGAATCAACAAAGGCTTCAACAACCCTAATGGTCTTTGATGTTCAATCTTAACTTTGTTGACAAGTTAACATTCAGCCACAAATTATTGTATCTCTCTTCATTTTAGGCCACCAATAATGTTGTTGTAAGTCCTTATACATTTTTGTGCTACCTGGGTGTACTGAGTAAGGAGTAGTATGAGCTTCTTCTAAAATATCTCCTTTCATGGCCTTGTCAAACGGCACACACAGTCTCCCTTTATATCGAATAAATCCATCATCAGTAATAGAGAAGTCTGGCCTCTTTCCAACCTCAATCATTCTTTTCAATCTACACAAATGCGTGTCCACCTTTTGACCTTCTCTAATTCTATCTTGAAGTACAGGTCTCAACACTAAGGCTGACAACAAACACTTTTTCCCTTTAGGTACAATTTTAAGCTCTAATCTCTGCAAATCCAGTAATATTGACTTTTGTATAACAAAAAGAGAAGACGTGGATTTTCTGCTTAATGCATCTGCAACCACATTCGCTTTACCAGGATGATAGTTGATCACACAATCATAATCCTTCACAAGTTCTAACCATCTTCTTTGTCTCATATTCAACTCTTTTTGGTAAAGAAGTACTTCAAGCTCTTATGATCTGTGTATATCTCACACTTCTCACCATACAAATAATGTCTCCAAATTTTCAAGGCAAAAACCACAGCAGCAAGTTCCAAATCATGGGTTGGATAATTCTTTTCATATTCCTTCAATTGCCTTGAAGCATAGGCTATTACCTCCCATTTTGCATCAAAACAGCACCCAAACCATTTTTTGAAGCGTCGCTATACACCACGAATCCACCAATTCCAGTTGGAATGGTAAGAACAGGAGCTGTAGTCAATTTTTGTTTCAGTTCTTCAAAACTTCTTTCACAAGCATTGGTCCACAAGAACTTCACATTCTTTCTTGTCAACATTGTCATTGGAGTTGCTATCTTTGAAAACCCTGAACAAATCGTCGATAGTACCCTGCTAATCCCAAGAAACTCCTTACTTCTGATACATTTGTTGGTGTTGGCCACTTAATGACAACTTCTACCTTGCTCGGATCAACAGAAATACCATCCTTTGATACTACATGACCTAGGAATACCACTTGTTCAAGCCAAAACTCACACTTCTTGAATTTAACATACAACTGTTTTTCTTTAAGAACTTGCAGCACAATCTTCAAATGTTCCTTGTGCTCTTCTTTATCACGTGAATAAATTAGGATGTCATCAATAAACATAATCACAAATTTATCGAGATATTGCTTGAACACCTTATTCATTAGATCCATAAAAGTTGCAGGGGCATTGGTTAAACCGAAAGGCATCACTAGAAATTCATAATGTCCATACCTTGTTCGGAATGCAGTCTTTGGTATGTCTTCTTCCTTGATCTTCAATTGATGATACCCAGAACGCAAATCAATCTTAGAAAATACAGATGCTCCCTGCAATTGATCAAACAAATCATCTATTCTTGGGAGTGGATACTTATTCTTGACTGTTATCTTATTCAACTCTCTATAATCAATGCACAACCGCAATGTACCATCCTTCTTTTTCACGAACAACACAGGTGCTCCCCAAGGAGAATAACTAGGGCGAATAAAACCCTTATCAAGCAATTCTTGTAATTGAACTTTTAACTCTTTCAATTCTGTTGGTGCCATTCGGTATGGTGCTTTAGAAATAGAAGTAGTTCCTGGCATAACATCAATCACAAATTCGATCTCTCGATTCGGTGGTGGTCCAAGTAAATTATCTGGAAATACCTCAACAAATTCTTGAACCACATCTACATTTTCTGGCTTTAATTGTACTTCAACTGAGGTGTCCAGAACACTTGCCAAATACCCAACACAACCTTTATTCAACATCTATTGAGCTTTCAAAGTAGATATAATTGGTAAGGACCGTGAGAATGAGATACCATTAAACATAAACTGTTCTTCCCCAGGTGGCTCAAAAATCACAATCTTCTTGTTACAATCAATTGTTGCATGATATTTGGTAAGCCAATCCATACCCAAAATAACCTCAAAATTTGGCATCAATAAAACAACAAGATCTGTATAGAGAGTCCTATCACTAATCTGAATAGAACAAGCCCTTAACATTTGGTTGGAATCCATTTCTTCCCAGATGGAACAGTCACACTGTACCTTACTTTTAATAAATCTGGTGTAATGCCCAATTTTCTCACAAATGCACATGATGCAAATGAATGCGTAGATCCAGAATCTATCAATGCAATTGCAGGTATCCCAGAAATTAAATAGTACCTGTGACTACGGAAGCATCTGCATCAGCTTGTTCTTGTGTCATTGCATACACTCTCCCCTGAACTTTCCCCTGTACTGTTGGGCAATCCTTTGCTATATGTCCAGGCTTTTTACACTTAAAGCAACGATTAGTACCACTATAGCATTCCCCAAAATAATTTTTCCCACACTTAGTACATTTAGGCCTTTCAATTGTAGAAGAAGTCTGTCCAACTCTAGGACGCTTTTCATTCCCTTGGCTTAATTTTTGCTCTCCTTTCTTCCACTGGTTTAGATTTCTTGGAGTGAATACTTGCTTCTTTTGTTGTTGGAATTTTTCAATCTCTTTCTCATCTAAATCAGCCATCAAAGCCTTGTCCACCAGTTCTCTAAACTCTGTTACTGAAGACATTCTCACATCTCTTCTAATTTCAGGATTAAGGCCCTTCAAGAAATGATCCATCTTCTCATTGTTGTCTCTGGCAATGTATGGTACATACTTGCAACCCTGTTCAAATTTTCTCACATAATCACATATAGACATCACACCTTGTTTTAACTCCAAGAATCCTTTACTCTAAGTGACCTAGCATCTCTGGTGAAATACTTATCATAAAAGATTGTTTTAAACCTCTCCCAAGTTAGTTCTTCCATATTCACTGCAAGTTTAGCTCCTTCCCACCAAGTTCTAGCATCCTTCTTCAACAAGAAAATTTCACAGAGTACCTTCTCAGCATCATCAATTCGCATGTAGTCAAAGATAGTGTCCAAAGATTTCACCCATTCCTCTGCAACCATGGGATCAGACCCACCATTAAAATCAACCGGTTCCATCTTTCTAAACTTCTCATATACAGCCTGTGAAGGATCCTGTCGAGCTTGTGGTGGAGGAAGGTGCTGATTCTATTCTTGGGTTCTTTGTTGCATATCTAGTAATTGTTGTATATGTTCACCATGCATTCTAGTTTGTTGTTGAATGAGATCAGTCAAATTGTCCACCACACTATGATTACCCTCATGATCATCCATTGTCTTCCTTTTTGGTGCCATGACCTGATATGCATTGCCCAGTCTCATTCCATTCATTAGCTAATAATAAATGCATAATCATGACAATAACATGGAATGAAATATAATCAAATGAACATAAAACAAATAAACATAAAAGCAAATAAACAAGTAGTTGACCAAGTTTCCCAGCCAGGATGTGTTCATATGCCTTCTTCTGTCTACAGGAACGACTAAACCTCATTTTCAACTTTATTTATATTTTGTAGATTTTTCTACTAAAATGGCAAAGAATCCACTAGCAACAATCCTTGAACAAAATAAATTAGCTAAGCCAAACCCCATTGATTGGCTAAGAAATCTTAAAATAATCCTTCAATCTGAGAAGAGGGCATATGTCCTCGACATCGTGCCTCCTTTGGTTCCACCAGAGGATATTAGTTCAAAAGCTTATGCAGATTATCAGCGTCATGTTGATGACAATCTGTAGGCTCGATGCTACATGTTGGCATCGATGTTAAATGAGCTTTAGAGGTAGAACGAGGACCAGAATACTGCTTATGGGATCCTCCTTCACGTGCAAGATTATATGGTGAACATACTAAGAAAACAGGTATCAAATCTCAAAGGAGCTTTTCAGATGTCGTATGACTGAGGACTCTTGAGTTCATGACCATGGATTGAAGATGATAGCCCTCATTGAAAGGCTTGCGTCCCTTGGAGTAGTTATGGAGAATGAACTCTATATGGACCTGCTACTGCAATCTTTGCCTCCCTCATTTGACACTTTGTTGTCAACTTTAACATGCACAACATAGAGACTAGTCTTCTTGACCTTTGAACATGTTAAAGATGACTGAGTCCACCATGAAAAAAGACAAGACGGACATGCTTGTTGGGTCTTCTTCTAGATTAAAAGTTGCAAAGCCCAAGAGAGGAAAGAGGAAATGAAAGGGTTCCTTCAAACCCAACAAGCTGAAGACAAAGGGTGGTGTCAAGAAGGTTTCTTCTCAAGCTAATGACAAGTTCCATTACTATGGCAAACTAGGAATTGGAGATTTTTAAAGTAGAATGCCCAGCCCCCCAATTAGATTGGGTATATTGTACTCTTTTCATTTGTAAAACAATCGTAGTAGGAGTCATATTAATAAAAGGGTATTTTCTATATCTCATGTCTTGAATTTACTTTCTAAGCATTAGATAAAGTCCTTAGACCAAATTTAGTTATCGAACATGGTCGCGCATATGATGAAGATCATGGAACATGACTCTAAGGCTTTGGTCTTAAATAAGTTCTAAGTCAAGGGCTTTTTGAGATGGGACATCAAATAGCCCAATAAGACTTGCGCATATGATGCATGCTCGTAAGACAAGGATGTCTCATTCCATAGGCATTAGCATAGTGATGCAAGTGCATGTATACGGGTGCTTAGCATAGTGACACTGAACTGACCTACAAGAAATTTACTTTGAAAGTTTATTTTTTGAATTAAGAATCTCTATATTACGATAGTGTGCGAATTGTCCTTTGACTTGAGGCACTATAGTAACCTTGCATGTGTCATGTCTTACATTGATGCATTCTCTGATTGCTTGACAATCATAAGAGGATTACATTGGGTATTTCATCTATGTGTATGGAAGTTAATGAGTGGCCAACAAAGGATCCATTACTTGTCTAATAAGATAAGTGAATCTCCATTATTTTCATAATTCGTGATTCTGAAATCCTTGGCCAAGGTATGATGAATGTCAAAAAGTGGTTTATGATGATTTATCAAGAGAGTGCTGGAACTTAAAATAGAATCATAGTTATTGAGTCGATTAGGGTTTCGATTTTTATGTATACCCTAAACTCAATTGGGAGATTAGTTGATGGAACGATCTTACGTGCATGGTATTCGTAATTGAAATACGATTACTTGCTATTTTACATAAGACTAGTTTGCCATGATTACTTGCTAGATGTTTTTATGGATAGTAAGGTTTGTTTATTTAAAGAGTTAATTTCAAGTAGAATAATTAATTAGAATAATTATTATTCATAAGTTGCAAATGTTTCAAGCCCATCACTAGCTTAGTAGTGAACCTAAAGGGTCACATAATTTGGAATGAATAACCTCTAGTCTAAAATTAATCTAAAAGTTGGATATAATTAATTAATTAATTAAATTAATCAATTAAGGATTAAATTAATTCAAATTAGTTGAGTTAATTGATAAAGTAATAGAATATATAATTGACCCAATAAGATTGGAAATCCAAATTGGAGTGAATTAATAAATTGATTAGATCAATTAATTGAACTTGGGTTAATTATTAATTGGATTAATTAATATGCTTTATGAAGTCTAAACCCAACTTAAAATGACTCATTATTAGAAGCCCACTTGGAATGTTAGAATAAATAAATTAAATAGAACAAATAGTTTTTCATATTTAATTGATATAAGATATCAATGTTGAATTTATAGGATATATTCAATGAATGTGGAAGAGAGAGGGCCGAAATTATAGGTCATTTTAGGCCAAATTTGATAAGTGCATATTTTGATATATTTTTATATCAATCCTTTATACTTTTTTTATTTTATTCTTGTTAATATAATTATTTTATTAATGTTTTGTGTTAGGGAATCAATGAATATAAAAAGATCAAAAGAAGCATGTTTCCAAACTTATGCAGGTTTTTTATTTAGAGCATAACTTCATGATCAAAAAACCTATGGACCTGAAGCTTGCTTCATTTGAAACCCAAGAGATAGAACTACAACTTTTACATTGAAAGCTCGGCCTAATTCAGTCTTGATTATAGCAGAAAGTTCATCCAAGTGGTTGCACAAAATAGATCACCAAAACTCTGATCAAACTTCAGTCTAGTATTGACTTATTTGACTTATTTGACCAATTGGGTCATATCTCTTAAGCCCAAATTTATTGTGGCTGGCATTTGGATATGTTATACACAAGAGTAAATAAAAAAGTTTGCTGAAAACAAGAGGGTGAGAAAATGTGTCTAAATGGTAAAAACATAGGCTGCATGTTGTTGTTGCTGTTAAAGGATGACTCTTGGACATGATTCAGTAATTTGACCATATTTTCCTCATCCGATAGACAAATTTAACAAATGATATAAGAAAATATATCAGTACTGAAAGATCTACAACTTTTGTTCTTTACTCATTATAAATCTAGTTGTATCTGAATTAAAAATGCAATTCAATTCGGTAGGTGAGGACTTGGTGTAACAACTTACCAACTCTTGAAAACTAGCATACCACTTGATTAACACTTTCATTATTTATTTAGCCTCTAGCATACTCTAAGTACTATAAATAGGCCATGTATTAAGCTTGTAAGAGAGGGGGAGAGAGTAGAGGGTTTCTTTAGGGTAAGTTTTCTAGTATGTATGCCTTCTAGTAATGTAAGTTTTCTAGTAGTAACAGAAATGCATTCTCTATCCATTACCTCCAAAAGGAATTAAAACATTGTAATTGACCTCATATATATATCAAGTACCCTATCCAGTCTTATTACATACGTAGTGGATAATAGAGAATATGTAGCTCTAAAGATAGAACACCAACCATAAATTTTGTACCTGTTACTACTGATGAGTCTGCCTCAACATTATTTTATACAAAATCTTAAAACACATGGCCAATATTATTCATGAAATACAAAATGAATTATACAACAAATAAAACTTACTGGCATGGTTGTGCTCCACCAGTTTCAAGATCATGTACATAGACAGTGTACAGAACCACAAACCAGGCTCTGATACCACTCTGTAACACCCCAGCACTAAATATAGATATTGGTATAACAATAATTTTGACAAGGTAGCACATGTGTGTGCATGTATATATATATATATATATTATATATATATATATATATATATATTTACTTTTGTCAAATGTAGCAGTTTGAGAAACAGTAAAGTATTTTCTCACATATAATCCTGTATATAGAAAAATCACTGTTTATATATGGTCAGCACTTTACATAATAATAATGAATGTAAAAATTAGAATATGCCCACAACACAACACAACAGGTCGTCATCAATGTATACTGATTCTCAGAACCTGCAGGAACCCAACAGCTTGCCCAGTAAATTCATGGTATCAAGTATTACCAGACTCACCTACAATGCATAAAATATATAAGCTAACGCTCAGCAAGTAAAGATTATGCATGTCAAAGAATAATCCACAATATCAAGTCATGCATCTCAAAATGCTATGCCCACAATGCAATTCCATGCATCAAAACATTTCTCTCAAAATCATTTCTTTCTTGGGCCCCTGACTAATGCTACTACTATCTCATGCATCGGAAAAGAGCTTTACACATCACCATAATCCAATGGCCAATAATCATAAAAGCATGCAAATCCATGCACACTCGTACGCATGCAAATCCATGCACTAAAATCTGAAAATCTATGCACGCGAACCTGCAAATCCATGCACGCAAACCCACAAATCCATGCATACAACCATGCAAATCCATACATGCTTCGGTGCACTAGTAGTGGTTAGTAAAACATTTCCTTTCTCGAAATCATGTCGTGCAATGCAAGATTTATCACAATGCTTGTATATAATACATGCACGTGCCAATGCCCATGTATGTATGCTCAATGGACATGAATGACAGTAATGCATGCCCTCTGCTAGGCACATATGATCTATGGTATTACATATAAATCACACATTTATTATGTCTATGCATTGTAGTTGCAAATGAATCTTTACTTACCTTTGATCGGTTGTGTGTTACTTCTAGGTTTCTTAAGTATTACTCCCCAACCCTAGATGTGAAACAATCTGTAAAAATACAAGATATCAATCACCATCCTCAATTAACAAGTTCATTATACCTAATGTAGTATAAAGATCTTGAATCTCAATTTAACTAAACAACCTTACCACTTAGAAACTATAACCAAATACAACCTTCTACGTACCTTTGTTCCATATCTTAAATGTATACTAACCTCACTTAATTGATGTATTATAACTCTTACAATATTTCCCTAAATGTTAGGGATCAGTTAATGAACCAAATGGGACAGATTCACCACTTCACATTTTCTTGCTGCCACATTAATTTACATGATAATTTTGACACTCTTAGACATATTCATTCACTCCCCAATTTTTATCACACTTAGCTAACATCAAACACAATGTAACCATGTCATATAATGGCTAAAACGCACGGATATAGCTTCCCATGTTCAGCTCCCTTCACAGCATACTGAAACAGATTTTTCCTACGGTGACAGTTTTGCGCACTTCATGACATTAATGGTTTTGGCACCCTTGCGTATATTCAATCTCTACCAAATTTTTAACACACTTATATAACATATAAACAGATACATCCAAGTTATATTCTTGCCAAAACTAATGGATTTAGCTCCCCTAATTCAGTCTTCTTCGCACACCAAAATAGATTTTGCTACTTTGGCAGTTTGAGTGTTTCTCCAATATCATTCTCAATTTCAATTTTTAATCGATCAAAATTCATTATAATACTCTTAACTCATACATGGACATGTAAATGGTAATAATTATAGGTTTTATTCAACATACCATACACTTTTGAAGTCTAAAACACAAGAAAACAGTAAGGTGACAGTTTCTGCCACAAGTATTTCCTATTAAGTGTTTGTCATCAAAAACCCTTTCTTTGTGCACCAAAAAAACTTTCTAACACTTTTATAAGAGATATTTAAAGCTTATTAAATAATAAAACGATTCAGAATAATCTGAAAACCAAAGGCAAAACAGTAAATAAATGTTACCTATGCAGATTTTGAGGTTAAACTTGATGGTAATCACTTCTCCTTTGCTTTTCTTGCTTTTATTTCAACTTGGAATCAATTTGGAGCACTTTGATACCTTAAGGTGTGTGTTTGGAAGATTAAAATGTCTGAAATAAAGGTCTGATCATGGCTTAAGTGTGAAGGGTTTGAGGTGTTAGCTTAAGCTTAATAAGAAAGCATGAGGTGGCAAAGCTTGAGGTGGCATGTAATGGTATAATCTGATTTTCTCCCTTATGTTTCAGCCCTAATATTGTGTGTCTCACATATTCTTATTTGGTTGTAACTTATCTTAGTCACCATTCATTCTCATAGGTAATTCCTATGTCCGTTCATTTGATCTCCAAACCGATTGACATCCGATTCTTAAATGATTGTCTAGTTTGCATTTCTAAAATCATATGCACATATGGACCTTGTATTCTGACACTTAAATCACATTATATCATGTCCAATGTCCCAAGTATGTTAATACATGGATGTATGCTTTTAAAATGCCTCAATCTAATTAAATCAAATTATATAAACTTACTAGTAACACCTTTAACACTTAAAAATTATAACATATAACCTATGAATATCCAATAGATCGACCAATCTATTCTTTTTTTTATTTAAATATAGAATTTCTTAATTAGGTTATAAGATCTCAACCACTAATATCATGTGATAGCATTAGAGGTCTAATGATTAAGAATGCTACATAAGATGCCACGTAAATGTTAATGTAAATTAGCATATAAGTAGCATGTAATGCATGAATCACATTGGCCAAGTGAGTAGTGTAAGGATTAGGTATTACATAAAGTTCATCTTTTTAGAAATATAAACTTGAATTTTTCAAACAACTTCCCAGGGGATCGACCTTGGACTTACAATAAACTAATTACTTAACACAATCTGTACTTGGGTTTGCAACCTAAAAGTTGTAACAAGTTTTTGGCGCCGTTGCCGGGGAAGACAAGGTAAGTATTCAGGTTTGTTAATATTTTTCCTTTGTAAATATAGTTTGTTTATTTTCTTTATGGATATATGGTTATATGGTATCGTAGTCTAATTTTCAGCATTTAGTTAGAAATAATTCTAAAACTTTCTTAGGAAATTTATTTCAATCATCTTCACACGCTTCGACCATGGCTAAAAATAAAAGTGTCCAGGATGAAAATGAGAATCAACAGGTGCGTACCATACATTATTATTTGCAACCTCCTCGAAATTTTTCTCCTTCTTGTTTAATTTTTCCTCTCAATGAAAATAACTTTCGATTCAAGACAGGTATGATCCCTTTACTTCCTAATTTCCATGATTTATACTCTGAAAGTCCTTACTTGCATTTGAAAGAATTTGATGAAGTATGTGCCACTTTTGATGATCAAACTTGCACAAATGAGATTGTTAAGCTCAAATTATTATTTTTTCTTTAAAAGATAAAGCAAAAACTTGGCTTAATTCTTTAAAACCTAGGTTAATTGGCACTTGGCAAGAAATGCAATCTGAATTTTTGAAAAAATTCTTTCCAACTCATAAAACTAATGCTTTGAAAAGACAAATTCAAAAATTTTCTCAAAATTCTAAGGAAGCTTTCTTTCAATGTTGGGAAAGATTTAAAGATTTGTTGAATTCATGCCCACATCATGGTTTTGAAAAATGATACTTAATTAGTTTCTTTTATGAAGATTTCGCTATTGAAACAAAATAATTTATTGAAGTAATGTGTAATGGTGAGTTTCTTGATAAAGAACCTGATGAAGCCCTTGAATATCTAGATCATTTAGTAGAAAACTCTAAATCGTGGCATAGTGTTAATTCTTTCGAAGGTTTTATTAGATCTAATCTTGCTAATATTAATAAAGGAAAATATTACCTTAGTCAAGAAGATGATCTAAATGCTAGGATTGCTAGTTTAAAAGAAAAGTTGAAGCCGTGGAACTTAAAAAAGTAAAGGAAATCAAATATGTGCAAAAAGAGGAAGTTTGTAGCAATTGTGAACTGGGGCACTCCACCAATGAATGTCCAAACATTCCAGTACAAGCTAATTTCATGAACACATTCAAAAAATCATTCCATTCTCCATATTCTGAAACTTACAATCCACAATAGAGAAATCATCCCAATTTCAGTTGGCAAGATGATAACTGTTCCCAATCGTTGCATTCACAAAAATCACCAAACTTTCATTCTTATCCAGCTCCACATACAAAATCCCATGAGGAAACTTTGCAAGCATTTATGCATGAACAAACAAGCATCAATAATCAGACTTCACAAGCTATAAATGAGATCAAAAGCACAGTTTCTTTTCAAACCATATTTTTGAAAAGTAGAACATGTATTGGTGCAAATCGATAAGTTTTACTTTCTAGTTGATTTCATTATTTTGGACACAGAGCCTGTTGCACAAACACATACACAAATTACTATCATTTTAGGTTGTCCTTTTCTTGCAACTTCAAATGCTTTGATCAATTGTAGGAATGGCATTTTGAAGTTATCATTTGGAAATATGACTTTAGAACTAAATGTATTTAATATTTGTAAGCAACCTACAGAAGTTGTCAAAGTATATGAAGTGGATTCAATCGAGGAAATTGTTCATGAATACTTTATTACCACTAATTCTTCATATTCTTTGGAGACTTGTTTTAAAAGTGAAAGTATTTGTAAAAAGGCACACACTAATACTCTCTCTGAATTTTCGCAGGTAGAAGAAAATCATTTTTGGAAGCCAAGGTTTGAAGAACTTTTATCATCAACAGTAAAATCTATTCCATCAAGTATTAAAGCTCCCGTGGTTGATTTAAAATACTCTTTCTTGGGTGAAAATGAGACTTTTTCAATAATAATTTATTCCAAACTCGATGTATCTCAAGAAGATAAGTTGATCGAAATTATAAAAATGCATAAGCATGCTTTAGGATGGACCATTGTTGATATTAAAGGTATTAATCCTTTAATTTGCACACATAACATCTATCTAGAGAAAAATGTTAAACCTTCTAGAGAAATGCAATGAAGGCTAAATCCTAATATGAAAGAAGTAGTGAGAAATGAAGTCATTAAACTCTCAGATAATGGAATCATTTATCCTATTTCTAATAGCAAATGGGTAAGTCCTACTCAAGTTGTACTTAAGAAATCTGGAGTTACTGTAGTTAAGAATGAAAATGATGAATTAATTCCAACTAGAATAGTTACTAATTGGTGAATGTGCATTGACTATAAGAAACTCAACTCAATTACTAGAAAATATCATTTTCCATTACCTTTCATGGATCAAATTTTAGAAAAAGCTACAGGACATGAATGTTATTACTTTTAGATGGATATTCTGGCTATAATCAAATTGCAATTGCACTTGAAGATCAAGAGAAAACAACTTTTACATGCCCTTTGGGTACTTTTGCATACCGAATGATGCCTTTTGGATTATTTAATACATCAGCTACATTCCAATGATGCATGTTTAGATTTTTAGTGACATGGTTGAACGTTTTCTTGAAGTCTTCATAGATGATTTTGTTATTTTTGGTAATTCATTTGATAATTGTCTATCTAATTTAGAAAAGATTTTGATCAGGTGTGAAGAAAGGAAACTTATGCTCAATTGGGAGAAATGTCATTTCATGGTAACTACTGGTATTGTTCTTGTACACATTATTTCATCAAAAGATATTAAGGTTGACAAATTTGAAATTTAGTTAACTACTAATTTGTCAACACCAAAGACTATGAAGGAGGTAAGATCATTTTTACGACATGCTGGTTTTTATAGAAGATTTATCAAAGATTTTAGTATAATATCTAAACTTTTGTGTAATCTTCTAGAAAAAGACACTATTTTTTAATGGACTAAAAATTTTAAAAATGCTTTTGTTAAGCTTAAAAGCATGCTTATATCTGCTCTAATCAGGCAGCCTCCATATTGGACTTTACCTTTTGAAATAATGTGTGATGATAGTGACTATGCTGTTGGAGCTGTCTTGGGACAAAGAAAAGATAAGAAATCATATATTATTTACTATGCAAGTAAAACTTTAAATAGTATTCAATTGAATTATTCAACAACTGAAAAAGAATTACTTGTTGTAGTTTTTGCATTGGACAAATTTTGATCTTATCTTGTTGGCTCACCAGTTGTTGTTTTCAGTGATCATGTAACTTTGAAATATTATTTGTCAAAAAAAGATGCCAAATCGAGATTGATTAGGTGGACTCTCTTACTCCAGGAATTCAATATTACGATTCAAGATAAGAAGAGAGTAAAGAATGTAGTGGCTGATCATTTGTCGAGACTTGTTTGTGATGACTCATTTCAAACCACACCCATTAATTACACTTTTCCTGATGATCAACTATTTAATGTTTCTATTTTACCTTGGTTTGTTGACATAGTTAATTTTTTGGTGATAGAAAAGATGTCATCGAATTGGAACTCTCAAGATAAAAAGAAATTTTTGGCTGAGGTGAAAAACTTTTATTAGGATGATCTATATCTATTCAAATATTGTCCTGATCAAATCTTTCGAAGATGTGTGTCTGACAATGAGATAGGTAATATTGTCAAATTTTGTCATTCAAAAGCATGTGGTGGTCACTTTTCAGCAAAAAAAAACACTACAAAAATCTTGCAATGTGGATTTTATTGCCAACTCTTTTGAAAGACACTTACACTTTCTGCAAAATTTATGAAAATTGTCAAAAGTTAGGGTCCCTTTCAAAGTAAAATATGATGCCCCTACACTCTATCCTAGTGATTGAAATTTTTTACTATTGGGGTATTGATTTTATGGGACCATTTCTATTTCCATTTGTTTTTGTTTACATATTGGTTGCCATAGATTATTTTTCAAAATGGATCGAGCAATTCCTTATTGAAACAATGATCACAAAATAGTGACAAAATTTTTGAAAGAAAATATTGTAAGTTGATTTGGAATTCCTCTATCTATTATCAGTAATGGGGGAAAATATTTTTGTAACAAAGTTTTTGGAACTTTAATGAGGAAAAATGGAATCATACATAAAGTTGCAACCCCTTATCACCCTCAAACAAATGGACAAGTTGAACTTGCAAATAGGAAGATAAAACAAATTTTGGAATAAATAGTTAACCCAAACCGTAAAGATTGATCTCTTAGACTTATCGATATACTTTGGGCATATAGAATTGCTTTCAAAACATCATTAGGCATGACTCCTTATAGGATAGTTTATGGAAAACCTTGTCATTTACCTGTTGAACTTGAACATAAAGCTTATTGGGCAATCAAAATGTTTAACTTCAACCTTGATGAAGATTCAAAATTGCGCAAATTACAAATCAATGAATTTCAAGAATTGAGAAATGATGAATATGCGAATTCTAAAATTTATAAATCAAGAATCAAAGATTTTCATGATAATAAAATTTGAAGAAAAATATTTGAGGTCGGTCAAAAGATTTTGCTTTATAATTCTCGATTTCATTTGTTTCCTGGAAAATTGATATCAAGGTTGAGTGTTCCTTTTATTGTAAAAGAAGTATATCCTTATGGGCGCGATTGACATTGAGAATCCTAGAAATGGTAACATATTCAAAGTAAATGGACAAAGAGTTAAACCATTTCTAGAAAATCAATTTTCACAAGAGGAAATTCTTTTTCTTTCTAACCCTTATTATGATTAATGTTGTATATATATATATATACTTACTTTCTCTGACTTTATTTGTTTTGAAGTTTTTTTCCTTTTATTTTTTTTCTTTTCCCAGTTAAGTGGTGGATAACGGTACTCCGTGGCTATTAAAGTCGGAAATTTTCTCTGTACAAATTTTCCCAAACAACTAAAATCTCTGTACAAATTTTCTCTGCTTTTCTCATTCTCTTTTCTTGTTCTTTTAAAAATGGGTGACATTTTTCTAACTCTCAAGAAGCGATTTTTTTTTCTTCCTAAAATGTTATTTTGAAAATTTATAAAATCAGGATTAAAAGGTTGAGGATGCTTAGGCACAAGGGTAACCCGAAAGACATACGATGGATAATTGAAGCAAAGGTAAGAGCAGGTGAGTTTTCACATGAGTTTCCAGATTTGCTTACTAGATACATACTTGGTTTTGGTAAAAACACATATTAAAAAAAATGAAGGGCAAAAAAAATAATAGTTTGTCATAATTGTGCTAGATGGACTTACAACACAAAGTGTCGTTCTTTAAGAATGGTCTCTAAAAATCGAGAAGATAAACTTACATTCATTATGTATGGACTGAGTAAGTGTAACACCCCCATTCCCACACAACCATATATATTGTATAATTTGACATGATAGAACCTGTGTGCATACATGGAATATTTATTTATTTATTTTTTAACATTTTAAGAAAAGCTAAATCACTTCTTACATACACAACCTTGTTTAAAATAGAAGGATCAGTATTTATATAAAAACACAACACCCATAACGACCACAATATTTACATACTTATTTACAGTAAAGTTTTAAAAGAGAAATATAGTACCAATCTAAAAACATAATACACCAGACTCAAAATATAACAAGCCAACAAAATAGCCCAACAGGTCGTCATCCATGTACACACTCCTTCAAACACCTGCAGGAGCTCCAACAGCCGACCAACCAGCCAAAGATGCTTCAAGTATCGTCGTACTCACCTACAATGCATAAACTATATGAGCTAACGCTCAGCAAGTAAAGATTATGCATGTCAAAGAATAATCCACAATATCAAGTCATGCAACTCAAAATGCTATGCTCACAATGCAATTTTATGCATCAAAATATTTCTCTCAAAATCATTTCTTTCTTGGGCCCCTGACCAACGCTACTATCCCATGCACCGGAAAAGAGCTCTGTATACCGCCATAATCCAATGGCCAATAATCATATAAGCATGCAAATCCATGCATACTCATACGCATGCAAATCCATATACGCGAACCTGCAAATCCATGCATAAAACCATGCAAATCCATGCATGCTTCGATGCACTAGTAGTGGTCAGCAAAACATTTTCCTTTCTCTGAATCATGCCGTGCAATGCAAGATTTATCACAATGCTCGTATATGATGCATGCACGTGCTAATGAGAATGCCCATGTATGTATGCTCAATGGAGAGCCCTCTACTATGCACATATGATTTATGATATCACATATAATTCACACATCTACTATGTCTATGCATTGTGGTTGCAAATGAATCTTTACTTACCTTTCACTTGGTTGGTGGCTTAGTCTAAATTTGTTTAGTATTCCTCTCCAACCTTAGAAGTAAAATAGCCTGTAATACTACCCAACATCAAGCACCATTCCCAATTTGGCAAGTTGAAAGCACAAAATCTCATACTAGACCTTAAACACCAAGCTATAAGCTAACAATCAAGCTTTCACAAACTAGAACCCAATATAGCCCCTCAAATACCTCAATTTCTCATCTTAAATACATGCAAACATCAAAAGGTCATATTATTACCAAAAATAATGGATTTAGCTCCCTTAATTCAGTTTCCTTCACAACACACCAAAACAGATTTTGCTATTTTGGCAGTTTGAGTGTTCCTCCAATATCATTCTCTATTTCAATTTCCAACTGATAAAACTTCATTAAAATACTCTTAACTCATATATGGTCATGTAAATGGTAATAATTATAGGTTTTATTCAACATACCATACAGTTTTGAAGCCTAAAACATAAGAAAACAGTAAGATGACAGTTTCTGTCATAAGTATTTCCTATTAAGTGTTTGTCATCAAAAACCCTTTCTTTGTGCACCAAAGTCTAACTAAAAACTTCCTAACACTTTTATAAGAGATATTCAAAGCTTAATAAACAATAAAACCATTCATAATAATCTGAAAACCAAAGGCAAAACCGTAGAGAAGTGTTACCTATGCAAATTTTGAGGTTAACTTGATGGTAATCACTTCTTGTTTTCTTTTCTTGCTTTTATTTCAACTTGGAATCAATTTGGATCACTTGGAGACCTTAAGGTGTGTGTTTGGAAGATGAAAATGGCTGAAATGAGGGTCTGGTCGTTGCTTAAGAGTGAAGGGTTTGAGGTGTTAGCTTGAGATGTTAGCTTAAGCTTAATAAGAAAGCATGAGGTGGCAAGTAAATGGCAAAATCTGATTTTGTCCCTTATCTTGAAGCCCTAATCTTGTGTGTCTCACCTATTTTTATTTATTTGCAACCTATCTTAATCACCATTCATTCCCATAGGTAATTCCTATGTCCGTTCATTCGATCTCCAAACCGATTCGCATCCGATTCTTAAAGAATTATCTAGTTTGCATTTCTAAAATCATATGCACATATGGGCCTTGTAATATGACACTTAAATCATATTATATCATGTCCAATATCCCAAGTATGCTAATTTATAAATATATACTTTTGAAATAACTTGATCAAATTAAATTAAACCGTATAAGCTTACTAGTAACACTTTTAACACTTCCAAAATTATAACTTATATATCCCATCTATATCTAATATTGATCCACCTCATTTTCTTCTTATTTCAATATAAAACCAACTACTTAGATTAGAAAATTCAATAACTAATACCGTGCAAGAGCTTCAAAATTAAGTTTAATATTCAAGAATGTCGTATAAAATGAAATAAATTATGCAATGTCAATAGAAATGCAAATAGCATATAAAATTAACACGTAATGCATGAATTATATTTGGCCATGTGAGTAGTAAGAGGCTCGGGTATCACAGTAAGGAGTCTTTAGATCACATTATATTGACTCTTGATGCATTCATGTGGATTGGTACAATGTGTAATTCTTGATTTATGGGATCATTTTTGAAATGAATATGAGTTTTATAGTATTGGGAATCTCACATTAAAAGACCCTGTTTTAATTCCTTAGATAGTATTAAAAAATTTAATTTAGAATAACTAAATTGTATAATGTATTTTTAAAAGTGGGATTAAAGGCTTTTCTTTATTTTGTGAAATTTGATTTAAAGGTATATACAAAATCTTGCTAGCACAATAAGTCAAAATTATAAATTTTTAAGAAGTCACAAATCTAAAAAAAATACAATGTAAAGTTAATACAAAAATAAATAATATGTATTGAATAATTTTATTTTAATTCTTAGAGGCAAATTAGTTGGTTTGAAAGATTCAACTATTGAAAATTTATCTATATTTTATCAAATTTAATTTAAAAGTATATACTAAATCAAACGAGCACAATAACTCATAAATTTTAAATATCTAAAAAATTAAAAATCTAAAAAATGCGATAAAAATAATAAAATATGTAATATGTATCCAATATAGTAAAAATAAATATATTTTAATTCCTTAGATAGTATTAAAAAATTTAATTTAGAATAACTAAATTGTATAATGTATTTTTAAAAGTGGGATTAAAGGCTTTTCTTTATTTTGTGAAATTTGATTTAAAGGTATATACAAAATCTTGCTAGCACAATAAGTCAAAATTATAAATTTTTAAGAAGTCACAAATCTAAAAAAAATACAATGTAAAGTTAATACAAAAATAAATAATATGTATTGAATAATTTTATTTTAATTCTTAGAGGCAAATTAGTTGGTTTGAAAGATTCAACTATTGAAAATTTATCTATATTTTATGAAATATAATTTAAAAGTATATACTAAATCATACGAGCACAATAACTCATAAATTTTAAATATCTAAAAAATTAAAAATCTAAAAAATGCGATAAAAATAATAAGATATGTAATATGTATCCAATATTTTAAAAATAATTATATTTTAATTCCTTAGATAGTATTAACAAATTTAATTTAGAATAACTAAATTGTATAATGTATTTTTAAAAGTGGGATTAAAGGCTTTTCTTATTTTGTGAAATTTGATTTAAAAGTATATACAAAATCTTGCTAGCACAATAAGTCAAAATTATAAATTTTTAAGAAGTCACAAATCTAAAAAAAATACAATGTAAACTAACTACAAAATAAAATAATGTGTATTGAATATTTTGTTTTAATTCTTAAAGGCAAATTAGTAGGTTTAAAAGATTCAACTATTGAAAATTTATCTATATTTTTTTAAATATAATTTAAAAGTATATACTAAATCATACGAGCACAATAACTCATAAATTTTAAATATCTAACAAATTGAAAATATGAAAAATGTGATAAAAATAATAAAATATGTAATATGTATCCAATATAGTAAATATAAATATATTTTAATTCCTTAGATAGTATTAAAAAATTTAATAGAATAACTAAATTGTATAATGTATTTTTAAAAGTGGGATTAAAGGATTTTCCTTATTTTGTGAAATTGATTTAAAAGTATATACAAAATCTTACTAGCACAATAAGTCAAAATTATAAATTTTTAAGAAATTACAAATCTAAAAAAAATACAATGTAAATAATACAAAAATAAATAATATGTATTGAATAATTTTATTTTAAATCTTAGAGGCAAATTAGTTGGTTTGAAAGATTCAACTATTGAAAATTTACCTATATTTTATGAAATATAATTAAAAGTATATACTAAATCATACGAGCACAATAACTCATAAATTTTAAATATATAAAAAATTAAAAATCTGAAAAATGCGATAAAAAAAATAAAATATGTAATATGTATCCAATATAGTAAAAATAAATATATTTTAATTCCTTATATATTATAAAAAATTTTATTTATAATAACTAAATTGTATAATGTATTTTTAAAAGTGGGATTAAAGCTTTTCTTTATTTTGTGAAATTTGATTTAAAGGTATATACAAAATCTTGCTAGCACAATAAGTCAAAATTATAATTTTTAAGAAGTCACAAATCTAAAAAAAATACAATGTAAAGTTAATACAAAAATAAATAATATGTATTGAATAATTTTATTTTAATTCTTAGAGGCAAATAGTTGGTTTGAAAGATTCAACTATTGAAAATTTATCTATATTTTATCAAATTTAATTTAAAAGTATATACTAAATCAAACGAGCACAATAACTCATAAATTTTAAATATCTAAAAAAATAAAAATCTAAAAAATGCGATAAAAAAATAAAATATGTAATATGTATCCAATATAGTAAAAAATAAATTTAATTCCTTAGATAGTATTAAAAAATAATTTAGAATAACTAATTGTATAATGTATTTTTAAAAGTGGGATTAAAGCTTTTCTTTATTTTGTGAAATTTGATTTAAAAGTATATACAAAATCTTGCTAGCACAATAAGTCAAAATTATAAATTTTTAAGAAGTCACAAATCTAAAAAAAAACAAAAGTTAATACAAAAAAAAATAAATGTATTGAATAATTTTATTTTAATTCTTAGAGGCAAATTAGTTGGTTTGAAAGATTCAACTATTGAAAATTTATCTATATTTTATCAAATTTAATTTAAAAGTATATACTAAATCAAACGAGCACAATAACTCATAATTTTAAATATCTAAAAAATTAAAAATCTAAAAAATGCGATAAAAATAATAAAATATGTAATATGTATCCAATATTTTAAAAATAATTATTTTAATTCCTTAGATAGTATTAACAAATTTAATTTAGAATAACTAAATTGTATAATGTATTTTTCAAAGTGATTAAAGGCTTTTCTTTATTTTGTGAAATTTGATTTAAAAGTATATACAAAATCTTGCTAGCACAATAAGTCAAAATTATAAATTTTTAAGAAGTCACAAATAAAAAAAATACAATGTAAAGTTAATACAAAAATAAATAATATGTATTGAAAAATTTATTTTAAATCTTAGATGCAAATTAGTTGGTTTGAAAGATTCAACTATTGAAAATTTATCTATATTTTATGAAATATAATTTAAAAGTATATACTAAATCATACGAGCACAATAACTCATAAATTTTAAATATATAAAAAATTAAAAATCTGAAAAATGCGATAAAAAAATAAAATATGTAATATGTATCCAATATAGTAAAAATAAAATATTTTAATTCCTTAGATAGTATTAAAAAATTTAATTTAGAATAACTAAATTGTATAATGTATTTTTAAAAGTGGGATTAAAGGCTTTTCTTTATTTTGTGAAATTTGATGTATATACAAAATCTTACTAGCACAATAAGTCAAAATTATAAATTTTTAAGAAGTCACAAATCTAAAAAAAATACAATGTAAAGTTAATACAAAAATAAATAATATGTATTGAATAATTTTATTTTAATTCTTAGAGGCAAATTAGGTAGTTTGAAAGATTCAACTATTGAAAATTTATCTATATTTTATGAAATATAATTTAAAAGTATATACTAAATCATACGAGCACAATAACTCATAAATTTTAAATATCTAAAAAATTAAAAATCTAAAAAATGCGATAAAAATAATAAAATATGTAATATGTATCCAATATTTTAAAAATAATTATATTTTAATTCCTTAGATAGTATTAACAAATTTAAGTTAGAATAACTAAATTGTATAATGTATTTTTAAAAGTGGGATTAAAGGCTTTTCTTTATTTTGTGAAATTTGATTTAAAAGTATATACAAAATCTTGCTATCACAATAAGTCAAAATTATAAATTTTTAAGAAGTCACAAATCTAAAAAAAATACAATGTAAACTAACTACAAAAAATAAAATAATGTGTATTGAATATTTTCTTTTAATTCTTAAAGGCAAATTAGTAGGTTTAAAAGATTCAACTATTGAAAATTTATCTATATTTTTTTAAATATAATTTAAAAGTATATACTAAATCATACGAGCACAATAACTCATAAATTTTAAATATCTAACAAATTGAAAATCTGAAAAATGTGATAAAAATAATAAAATATGTAATATGTATCCAATATAGTAAATATAAATATATTTTAATTCCTTAGATAGTATTAAAAAATTTAATTTAGAATAACTAAATTGTATAATGTATTTTTAAAAGTGGGATTAAAGGATTTTCCTTATTTTGTGAAATTTGATTTAAAAGTATATACAAAATCTTACTAGCACAATATGTCAAAATTATAAATTTTTAAGAAATTACAAATCTAAAAAAAATACAATGTAAAGTTAATACAAAAATAAATAATATGTATTGAATAATTTTATTTTAAATCTTAGAGGCAAATTAGTTGGTTTGAATGATTCAACTATTGAAAATTTATCTATATTTTATGAAATATAATTTAAAAGTATATACTAAATCATACGAGCACAATAACTCATATTTTTAAATATATAAAAAATTAAAAATCTGAAAAATGCGATAAAAATAATAAAATATGTAATATGTATCCAATATAGTAAAAATAAATATATTTTAATTCCTTAGATAGTATTAAAAAATTTAATTTAGAATAACTAAATTGTATAATGTATTTTTAAAAGAGGGATTAAAGGCTTTTCTTTATTTTGTGAAATTTGATTTAAAGTATATACAAAATCTTGCTAGCACAATAAGTCAAAATTATAAATTTTTAAGAAGTCAAATCAAAAAAAAATACAATGTAAAGTTAATACAAAAATAAATATGTATTGAATAATTTTATTTTAATTCTTAGAGGCAAATTAGTTGGTTGAAAGATTCAACTATTGAAAATTTATCTATATTTTATAAATTAATTTAAAAGTATATACTAAATCAAACGAGCACAATAACTCATAAATTTTAAATATCTAAAAAATTAAAAATCTAAAAAATGCGATAAAAATAATAAAATATGTAATATGTATCCAATATAGTAAAAATAAATATATTTTAATTCCTTAGATAGTATTAAAAAATTTAATTTAGAATAACTAAATTGTATAATGTATTTTTAAAAGTGGGATTAAAGCTTTTCTTTATTTTGTGAAATTTGATTTAAAGGTATATACAAAATCTTGCTAGCACAATAAGTCAAAATTATAAATTTTTAAGAAGTCACAAATCAAAAAAAAATACAATGTAAAGTTAATACAAAAATAAATAATATGTATTGAATAATTTTATTTTAATTCTTAGAGGCAAATTAGTTGGTTTGAAAGATTCAACTATTGAAAATTTATCTATATTTTATCAAATTTAATTTAAAAGTATATACTAAATCAAACGAGCACAATAACTCATAAATTTTAAATATCTAAAAAATTAAAAATCTAAAAAATGCGATAAAAAATAAAAAATATGTAATATGTATCCAATATAGTAAAAATAAATATATTTTAATTCCTTAGATAGTATTAAAAAATTTAATTTAGAATAACTAAATTGTATAATGTATTTTTAAAAGTGGGATTAAAGGCTTTTCTTTATTTTGTGAAATTTGATTTAAAGGTATATACAAAATCTTGCTAGCACAATAAGTCAAAATTATAAATTTTTAAGAAGTCACAAATCTAAAAAAAATACAATGTAAACTAACTACAAAATAAATAATGTGTATTGAATATTTTGTTTTAATTCTTAAAGGCAAATTAGTAGGTTTAAAAGATTCAACTATTGAAAATTTATCTATATTTTTTTAAATATAATTTAAAAGTATATACTAAATCATACGAGCACAATAACTCATAAATTTTAAATATCTAACAAATTGAAAATATGAAAAATGTGATAAAAATAATAAAATATGTAATATGTATCCAATATAGTAAATATAAATATATTTTAATTCCTTAGATAGTATTAAAAAATTTAATTTAGAATAACTAAATTGTATAATGTATTTTTAAAAGTGGGATTAAAGGATTTTCTTATTTTGTGAAATTTGATTTAAAAGTATATACAAAATCTTACTAGCACAATAAGTCAAAATTATAAATTTTTAGAAATTACAATCTAAAAAAAATACAATGTAAAGTTAATACAAATAATAATATGTATTGAATAATTTTTATTTAATCTTAGAGGCAAATTAGTTGGTTTGAAAGATTCAACTATTGAAAATTTATCTATATTTTATGAAATAATTTAAAAGTATATACTAAATCATACGAGCACAATAACTATATAATTTTAAATATATAAAAAATTAAAAATCTGAAAAATGCGATAAAAATAATAAAATATGTAATATGTATCCAATATAGTAAAAATAAATATATTTTAATTCCTTAGATAGTATTAAAAAATTTAATTTATAATAACTAAATTGTATAATGTATTTTTAAAAGTGGGATTAAAGGCTTTTCTTTATTTTGTGAAATTTGATTTAAAGGTATATACAAAATCTTGCTAGCACAATAAGTCAAAATTATAAATTTTTAAGAAGTCACAAATCTAAAAAAAATACAATGTAAAGTTAATACAAAATAAATAATATGTATTGAATAATTTTATTTTAATTCTTAGAGGCAAATTAGTTGGTTTGAAAGATTCAACTATTGAAAATTTATCTATATTTTATCAAATTTAATTTAAAAGTATATACTAAATCAACGAGCACAATAACTATATAAATTTTAAATATCTAAAAAATTAAAAATCTAAAAAATGCGATAAAAATAATAAAATATGTAATATGTATCCAATATAGTAAAAATAAATATATTTTAATTCCTTAGATAGTATTAAAAAATTTAATTTAGAATAACTAAATTGTATAATGTATTTTTAAAAGTGGGATTAAAGGCTTTTCTTTATTTTGTGAAATTTGATTTAATGGTATATACAATCTTGCTAGCACAATAAGTCAAAATTATAAATTTTTAAGAAGTCAAATCTAAAAAAAATACAATGTAAAGTTAATACAAAAATAAATAATATGTATTGAATAATTTTATTTTAATTCTTAGAGGCAAATTAGTTGGTTTGAAAGATTCAACTATTGAAAATTTATCTATATTTTTCAAATTTAATTTAAAAGTATATACTAAATCAAACGAGCACAATAACCCATAAATTTTAAATATCTAAAAAATTAAAAATCTAAAAAATGCGATAAAAATAATAAAATATGTAATATGTATCCAATATTTTAAAAATAATATATTTTTATTCCTTAGATAGTATTAAAAAATTTAATTTAGAATAACTAAATTGTATAATGTATTTTTAAAAGTGGGATTAAAGGCTTTTCTTTATTTTGTGAAATTTGATTTAAAAGTATATACAAAATCTTGCTAGCACAA
The DNA here is from genome assembly GCA_019321725.1 of Paulownia fortunei. Lineage (NCBI taxonomy): Eukaryota > Viridiplantae > Streptophyta > Magnoliopsida > Lamiales > Paulowniaceae > Paulownia > Paulownia fortunei. The sequence continues at coordinate 11,844,260 of CM033105.1, read as the reverse complement.
TAAGTCAAAATTATAAATTTTTAAGAAATTACAAATCTAAAAAAATAAAATGTAAAGTTAATACAAAAATAAATAATATGTATTGAATAATTTTATTTTAAATCTTAGAGGCAAATTAGTTGGTTTGAAAGATTCAACTATTGAAAATTTATCTATATTTTATGAAATATAATTTAAAAGTATATACTAAATCATACGAGCACAATAACTCATAAATTTTAAATATATAAAAAATTAAAAATATGAAAAATGCGATAAAAATAATAAAATATGTAATATGTATCCAATATAGTAAAAATAATATATTTTAATTCCTTAGATAATATTAAAAAATTTAATTTAGAATAACTAAATTGTATAATGTATTTTAAAAAGTGGGATTAAAGGCTTTTCTTTATTTTGTGAAATTTGATTTAAAGTATATATAAAATCTTGCTAGCACAATAAGTCAAAATTATAAATTTTTAAGAAGTCACAAATCTAAAATAAATACAATGTAAAGTTAATACAAAAATAAATAATATGTATTGAATAATTTTATTTTAATTCTTAGAGGCAAATTAGTTGGTTTGAAAGATTCAACTATTGAAAATTTATCTATATTTTATAAAATTTAATTTAAAAGTATATACTATATCAAACGAGCACAATAACTCATAAATTTTAAATATCTAAAAAATTAAAAATCTAAAAAATGCGATAAAAATAATAAAATATGTAATATGTATCCAATA
>CM033105.1:11736067-11843426 GCA_019321725.1 Paulownia fortunei | reverse complement strand
ATTTTGATCATCAAATCATACAAAATATTGAATTTTAATTTTTTACAAATTTTATAAATAGTTGTTATATCTTATTTTATATTTATTAATTAATCTTATATTTATTTCTTAATTTTTACTTACCAACTAAAAATAATAATTTTGCTATTTAATTTTGAACTATTTATTTATTTTTTATTTTTTAGCAAAATTATTTTTTAACAAAATCATAAAACCAAAAATGGTCAAAAAGATAAAACAAAAATGAACTTCTTATAAATATAATTTTCCCACTTGTTTTCAGAAAAAAATAGCAAATTGGTAAATATAATATAAAATTCAGATTTTGTGGGTTTAAGAAAATATATGTTAAAGGAATCAAATATCTCATCAACTGATATAATTATTTTCATATATTCCAAGCACATGAAAATATACTTTTAATCTCATAGTTTAGGAGGTTTTGCAAATTTAATCTCATGATTCGGAAAAGATCTAATTTTAGTCATGAATACACTTTAATATATATATTTTTCTCTATTTTTTTTTCAAGAATTGGAATAACCAAAATTATAAGTACAACAGTGGAATGTGCCTTGCAATTCACATAAAAAAATAAATATTATTTCACATTAATTTTAATGAATTTGATTAGACTGGATTTCGTGAGATATGTTTAGTTTATTCAAATAGACATATTTCACAATAAAATAATTTTCATATAGTGTATCATATCTTTTTCAATTATAATTCAATGTGACTTTTTTTTATAGAGGTGAAACTAATTTGATAAACCAATGAAATCAAATCAAAACTGAAAATTTGATATTCATCAAAGTCGAACAAAAAATTTAAATTAGGTATTTGATTTTTATTTCCATAAAAAAATAGTATTCAATTTAATTTGAGTGTTTTATTTCAGTTTATCGAACCATGCCACAATATCAAATTTTAATTTTTATAAATTTTATAATTTTTTTACAAAATTTATAAATAATATTCATATCTTAGTTTATATTATATTAATTCTAAATACAATTAAATTTTGTTATTTAAATTTGAACTATTTTTTTTTAATTTTTTAAAATTCATTTAACAAAATAATTGAATCGAAATATGAACACATAAATGGACAAAAGAGAAAATAAAAAGTAAATTACTTATATATATAATTTCCACATATATTTTTGGAATATCAAACAAATGAAAGTAGAGTTAGACTTGAATTGTTGATGTTCTCTTGTTGTAATTATCATATAACTTCATTGACCAATTAAAAAAATAAGCATTATTTGTTTCAAAATTATGTAATTATTAAATTACATAACTACCATTAAAACTAATAATATCAAAAGGGTATTTTAGTCGGATGAAAAATTGGGAGAAACATTCACACTTTTACAATAATAGAAAATATATTGTCAATGTTATTGTGTTATAATTAATGACAATATATGATATAGGATTATCTAACTATGGTAATAAATAATTTTGTATTCTGTAAAAAAATACCATTCCCAAAAAATACAAGTAACAAACACGTTTTCGTATCCGAAAAAAGAAAATAATATTTGGAAGAAAAGTAGGAAGAGAAGCAATAAAAACTACAATGTTTGAACTGACAATAAAATAGTATAAATAAAATTTATTAGATTAAATGATCAAACCAAAAGATCTATTTTTTCATGAAGTGATTATAGTAATGATTTAGTATTAATTCTCAAAGTCAAAAAAAATATTAAATCAAATATCAGATGCAATTGCATCGGGCTACTATGATTGTGACATGAAAAAAATAAGTCAAATGGTTAAAAGAGATTTTGAATTTTGTGCATAAAATATGTGAAAATAAGGGATAACATCGTTTTTGGAATATGGTCTCATAATTGGTAATTATGGTATAAAATTCAGTTGTGGATGACTTGATAAAATAAAATTAAAGTAATCAAATACTCGATCAATTAATATAATTATTTTCGTATAGTCTCATGGTTCAGAAAGAAATAAGTTTTAGTCATGAATAAACTTTAAGTTTTGTTGTATTCGTTTTTTTTAGAAAGTGGAATAATAAAAAATATAAATATGATAGTGAATTGTGATTTTGAATTAATAAAAAAAATAGATGTTGTTTTCATATTAATTTTATTGAATCTAATTAAATTGGATATACTGAGGTATATTTTCATACAAAATTGATATTCAGTTTGATTTTTTATTTTTTATTTTGATTCATCAAATCATACAAAATATTGAATTTTAATTTTTTACAAATTTTATAAATAGTTGTTATATCTTATTTTATATTTATTAATTAATCTTATATTAATTTCTTAATTTTTACTTACCAAACTAAAAATAATAATTTTGCTATTTAATTTTGAACTATTTATTTATTTTTATTTTTTAGCAAAATTATTTTTTAACAAAATCATAAAACCAAAAATGGTCAAAAAGATAAAACGAAAGGTGAACTTCTTATAAATATAATTTTCCCACTTATTTTCAGAAAAAAATAGCAAATTGGTAAATATAATATAAAATTCAGATTTGGGTGGTTTAAGAAAATATATGTTAAAGGAATCAAATATCTCATCAACTGATATATTATTTTCATATATTCCAAGCACATGAAAATATACTTTTAGTCTCATAGTTTCGGAGGTTTTGCAAATTTAATCTCATGATTCGGAAAAGATCTAATTTTAGTCATGAATACACTTTAATATATATATTTTTCTCTATTTTTTTTCAAGAATTGGAATAACCAAAATTATAAGTAAACAGTGGAATGTGCCTTGCAATTCACATAAAAAAATAAATATTATTTCCACATTAATTTTAATGAATTTGATTAGACTGGATTTCGTGAGATATGTTTAGTTTATTCAAATAGACATATTTCACAATAAAATAATTTTCATATAGTGTATCATATCTTTTTCAATTATAATTCAATGTGACTTTTTTATAGGGTGAAAATAATTTGATAAACCAATGAAATCAAATCAAAACTGAAAATTTGATATTCATCAAAGTCGAACAAAAAATTTAAATTAGGTATTTGATTTTTATTTCCATAAAAAAATAGTATTCAATTTAATTTTAGTGTTTTATTTCGGTTTATCGAACCATGCCACAATATCAAATTTTAATTTTTATAATTTTTATAATTTTTTTACAAATTTTATAAATAATATTCATATCTTAGTTTATATTTATTAATTAATTCTAAATACAATTAAATTTTGTTATTTAAATTTGAATTTTTTTTTTAATTTTTTAAAATTCATTTAACAAAATAATTGAATCGAAATATGAACACATAAATGGACAAAAGAGAAAATAAAAAGTAAATTACTTATATATATATAATTTCCACATATATTTTTGGAATATCAAACAAATGAAAGTAGAGTTAGACTTGAATTGTTGATGTTCTCTTTTTAATTATCATATAACTTCATTGACCAATTAAAAAAATAAGCATTATTTGTTTCAAAATTATGTAATTATTAAATTACATAACTACCATTAAAACTAATAATATCAAAAGGGTATTTTAGTCGGATCAAAAATTGGAAGAAACATTCACACTTTTATATTGGATCAAAAATTGGAATAAACATTCACACTTTTATAATAATATAGATATAGATATAGATATAGGTTGTGGTTGTTATAGATTGGATCTTATTTTAACTTGAATTTTGATTGGGCAGTGGATAAAAACAGTTGAATGCGCCACTGGAAGAGGTGGATCCGGAGATTTCCGACATCATGGAGCTTGTGAAGGCAAGGCAATGGTAGGTATTTATATATGTCTATGTTAATTGTATACCCATTATCAAGTAGACCCCTTTTTTCTGTTTTTCTCATTTGGATTGCTTTTGAATGTCGTATAATAAGCTTTGATTTGTCGATAATTTTTTGGGATATTTTGAGTTTAGATTATTGAGTTAATCATGAATTCAGGGACTGGAACTTATACCAATAGAGTGTTAGAGTAGGATGCCCAACGCCCTAAGTAGATTGGGTGTATTATACTCTTTTACTTTTGTAAAGACAATCTTATCGAGAATCATATTATTAAAAGGCATTTTCTTTATCTTATGTCTTGCATTTTTTATTTCTGCACATTAGATAAAATCCTTAGACCAAATTTAGCTACGGGGTATGGTAGCGCATATGATGGCGATCATGAAACATGCCTCTAAGGCTTTGGTCTTAAATAAGTTCTGAGTCGAGAGCTTTTTGAGATGAGACATCAAATAGCTCAGTAAGACTCGTAGATATGATGTCATATTCCATTGGCATTAGCGTAGAGACGTAAGTACATGTATGTGGGTGCTTGTTAGGGAACAAGTACACCGAACATAGCCCGCAAGAAATTCTTAGTTGGAGGCTTTGCCCGTCGAAACAAGAATTTCTGTGTTGCGATAGTACACGACTAGTCCTCAAACTTGAGGCATGATGGTAGCCTTGTGTGCATCCTGCAGCACTTTGATATATCTTCTGATTGCTTGACAATCACAAAGGGGTATGTTGGGTGTTGTACTGGTGTGCATGGAGGTTTGTCAGTGGCCAACATAGAATTCGACACTTGTCTTTTTAAATAGGGAATCTCCTGTGTTTTCAAAGTTCGTGATTCAAAGACCTTGGTCAAGGCAGTATGAATTGTGATTCATCAAGAATCATTGAAACTTGAAATGGGATCACAATTATTGAATCATTTAGGGTTTCGACTTATAATCCATGCCTTAGATTCAATCAGGAGATTAGCTGTCGAAAGGACCGTACGTGTATGGTACTCGCAACTGAAATAGGTTTACTCGCTATTTCACCTAAGACTAGTTTGTCATGATTACTTGCTAGGTATTTTCATGGATAGTGAGGTTCTTGAAATTAAGGAGTTGATTCCAAGCGGATTAATTAATTGGAATAATTATTATTCATAAGTTGCAAATGTTGCAAACCCACTACTAGTTTAGTAGTGAACCTAAGAGGGTCACACATCTTTATGGAAAGTAACATTTTTAATTTTAGATTTTATCCAATGGTTGGAAATTAATTAATTAATACTGATCAATTAATTAATTAAGGGTTCTATTTAATTTAATGGTTAAATTAAATTCTTCAATTAAGTAATTGGATTATTTAATTGGACCTAATTTGATTAGGAAGCCCAATTGGAGTAAATTAAATTAATCAATTGGATTGATTAGATTGGGATTGAATCAATTGAATTGATTTGGGGATTTTTTAGTCCAAGCCCAAAATGAATGTGGATCACTTAAGAAGCCTACTAAAATATGAAGAGAATAAATTAAATAAATATGATTTATTTAATTAACATATTTATAGATAAATAAATATAGTGACCAATTTTATGGGATAAAATTGGCCACTAAGATTTAATTATGTATAAATATAATTATAGTATATATATGATATATATCTATCTTGATATTATTTGAAGAGTTCAAATTAATATTAACAATGTATGTAGATAATTTTGATGATTAATGTAGTCTCAAATTAGTCCACATACAATAGGAGAGAGAAAATAGAAGAGTTTTTGAAAGATTTGGAATCCTTCAAAGATAAGATTTTGAAGTAGTTCAAAATTGAAAAACTTTCCAAGAGTTGGAAAGGGATTAAAATTTTCAACCCTATATATATGAGGGATGAAAATTACATAATTCAATTCAAAAAAATTTTGAGCAAAAAATTATTTTGTTTAAAGTCTTCTATTTTTACTCTCCAAGAAAAGAAAAGAAAGAAAAAAAAAATCAATTTCTTGTTATTCTCTTCATATTATTGTTTCAAGAACTTAAAGAATCAATCTTTATTGTTCTTGAAAATTTACTCGGTTCTAGATTAGATTGGTGTTGCTCTTCCGTATTGTGGACCTGATAGAGGGGAGACACTTGGATCCCTATGAGTTCTGATAGTCTAGGATAAGCAATTGATTGCTTCATTCCCTACAACAACCAGGGTGCACGAAAGGTATAATCCAATTTTATATTTATTTATATATTCACTTGAATAAGCGCGATCGTTAAAATCACTTTCGAATCAAAGGGGTTAAATTTATGTTTGATAAAAAAATTAATTTTTCGCTATGTATACCCCTGCGATTATAGCGAACCCAACAGTGGTATCAAAGCCATGGTTTCGCTTATTTAGTGAATTTCGAATTTATGAATACATGTTTTTAAATTATTTAAATTCATGTTAATTATGTAAAATTTGATTTTGCATATTTTCAAAAAAATTAATTGGAATAAAAAAATGAAAATATGAAAATAAAAAAAATAAAAAAAATTGATGAAACGGGTGTCGGGTGTCAGACACCCGACGGTTGCGCGCGCAGGTACCTGGCAGCGGGTGCTGGGGCTCCCATAGGCGCCCGTCGCCTATCACCCGACGCTGGCACTGGGTGCCCATCACCCGACAGCGGGCGCTAGGCGCTTGGCACCCGGCACCCGGCGTGCGCCCGACAGGCAGTAGTGGTGCTACTCGTCGTGTCATTTTGGGTCCATTTTTTTCAAGCAATTAAAATTATACCATGTTAAAAAAAAATTATGTTTAACAATTTGGCAAATTTATATATTTTGATAATTACATATGATGTTAATTATGAGCATGTATGGGATGATCATGAGCCATTGGACCAATGTGATTGGTTTTATTTAATATTTTTGGGTTTTAAAATGGGGCCTACGAGCCTCTTATTTCATTTATGTAAGTTATTTTATTTTCTGTAAAAAGAGTAGAATAGATTGTAAAGTTTTTCTTTTTCTTTGGAAGATGAAGAAGAATAAAAAAGAAGGCCCATGTTTGTATGGGATACAATTATGTAATAGAATAGGTTCTATTCTATTTTATTACTCTTAGAGTGACCTTAGGTCATTTTTGGCTCAAATGGACCTCATAGGACTGGTTCATGATCATCCATTTATTTAAGTATGTATTAGATGCATGCTTAGGATTTTATTTAATATTTTTATGCTTGCGGAATGATATTATGATATCATGCATTAAAACCAACCTAATTTAAATTATGATGAGGTATTGGATAAAATTAAACCCCACTTAATTTACTAAAATTAAGTAAAATAATTTTTTGAAAATTCGATTTCAAACAAAAATGGACAAGTTAGGTAGGACCTATCGTTCCATGCCTACCATCAAAGATAGAGACATGACGACCGCTACCGCACTTGATCACTGACCATGAGTCGTGGGGTGGTCTTGTGTTGGAAAGTTGTGATCTCTACCAAGCATTGAGATGCTCGTGGGATGGAATCGTCATTATGTTGGCCATGAGTCGTGGGACATCTTGATGCTCTATCTACACGAATGTTTGACACTTATTACCATATGGGCTCATAAAATTGGGGTATATGAGAAGAGGTGAGACAAAAAAACTTAAGGGTTGTATAGTGATACAATCGTCAAAGAGTTGACTACCGATAGAAATATTTCATGGGCTCATAAAATTAGGGTGTGAAATATTTCCATTGGACCTCAAGCTCACTAGGAAATTTGATTTCCCGAAATTCCATTAGGGGTGATGGAATTCGAAGAAAATAGTGGGAGACATTTAGTATTAAAGACCTTATATTAAATGAATATGTTTTTCCCATAGTTTACTCATTTTTTGCTTCGTGCATGTTTTGTAGATTATTCTACTAAAATGGCAAAGAATCCACTTGCAACAATCCTTGAACAAAATAAATTAACTGATTCTAACTTTGTCGATTGGCTAAGAAACCTGAAGATAGTTCTTCAGTCGGAGGAGGGCATATGTCCTCGACATTGCGCCTCCTTCGGTACCACCGGAGAATATTACTTCAGAGGATTATGCAGATTACTTACGTCATGTTGATGACAATCTGCAGGCTCGATGCTACATGCTGGCATCGATGTCAAATGAGTTGAAGAGGCAAAACGAGGATCAAGATACTGCTTATGGGATCCTCATTCACCTACAAGAGTTGTATGGTGAAAGAACTCGGCAGACGAGATATCAGATCTCAAAGAGCTTTTCAGATGTCGTATGACTGAGGGCTCTTCAGTCCATGATCATGGATTGAAGATGATAGCCCTATTGAAAGACTGGCGTCCCTTGGAGTCGTTATGAAGAACGAACTCTATACGGACCTTTTGCTGCAGTCTCTGCCTCCATCATTTGACACCTTTGTTGTCAACTTTAACATGCACAACATGGAGACTAGTCTCGCTGAGCTTGTGAACATGTTAAAGATAGCTGAGTCCACCACGAAAAAGGACAAGCCGGTTCTGCTTGTTGGATCTTCTTTCGGATCAAAGGCTAAAAAGCCCAAGAAAGGAAAGAAGAAAGAAAAGGGTTCCTCTAAACCCAACAAGCTGAAAGCTAAGGGCGGTGTCAAAAAGGTTTCTTCTCAAGCCAATGACAAGTGCCATTACTGCGGCAAACCAGGGCACTGGAAAAGGAATTGCAAGGAGTATCTTGGCAGCCTGAAGAGTTCAGGTATATATTTTGTTGAAGTTAACTTATCGGTTAACAATACTTCTTGGTATTAGATATCGGTTGTGGCTCACATATTTGCAATAATTTGTAGATGATGGCAAGAAGTAGGAAGCTGGATGGAGGAGAGACGGTCCTTAGGATGGAAAATGGAGCAAAGTTGTTGCATTAGCTATAGGGACCGTTAATCTGGTTTTAGAGAATGGTTATATAATAGTTTTAAATAATTATTTTTTGTTCTGGATATTATTAAGAACATTATCTCTATTCCAATTTTGGATAGAGAAGATTTTAGATTTACCATTGAGAATGGAAATTGTTCCATTTTCAAACGTTCTGATTTTATATATTCTGGTTCTTTGACAAATTGTTTATATACTATTACTCCCCATAACCTCATTTTCACAATTCAACAAAATAAAAGAAAATTAGATAATCATAGTTCAATGAGCCTATGGCACGCAAGATTAGGACATATTTATGAGAAAATGATTAACAAATTGGCACAATTGCTTGATCTAACGAAAGAGCAAGAACTGCTAACTTGTGAATCATGCCTCAAAGGAAAGATGACGAAATCTCCATTTGTTGGACAAGTGGAGCGAGCCAAGCATCTATTAGATTTGATCCATACAGATGTATGTGGGCCACTAAATATTAGTGCCCTTGGGAACTATAACTACTTCTTAACCTTTACCGATGACTTCTCTAGGTATGGTTATGTGTACCTTTTAAGGTACAAGTCTGAAGTATTTGAAAAGTTCAAAGAATTCAGAACTGAAGTAGAGAAACAAACTGGATTAAGTATAAAAACTCTTTGATCTAATCGAGGAGATGAATACTTAAGCACAAAATTTTTAGATTATCTAAAAGAGAATGGGATTCTCTCACAGTGGACTCCTCCTGCTACTTCCCAACTCAACGGAGTTGCGGAATGCAGGAATCAAACCTTGTTGGACATGGTTCGATCTATGATGAGCTTCACTTCATTACCTCTTTCATTCTGGGCTATGCCTTAGAAACGGCGGCATACCTATTAAATAGGGTGCCATCTAAAGTCGTGCCCAAAACACCATATGAGATGTGGTGTGAAAGACACCTTCCTATAAATACCTTAGGGTATGGGGATGTGCTGCTTATGTGAAGCAGCTAGTGGGAGATAAGTAGGATATGAGATCCAGCTTACGCAAGTTTGTGGGGTATCCAAAGGAGTCTATTGGATACTATTTCTATGATGCCACGGAACAAAGGGTGTTTGTTTCGAGGAATGCTACCTTTCTTGAAGAAGAATTTCTTTCAGATGGAAGTGGCAATGTCATAGATCTTGAAGAGGTTCAAGAACCACAGAACACCCCAACTGAAGCAGTAAATGGTACACCAGCTGATGCTGGACCCTCTAAGGCACAGTCTCTTTGAAGATCCGAAAAGGTCTCAAGAGTACCTAAGAGGTACGACTTGTTGTTAGAGAACAAAGAAGAAGGACTCCCCTTGGATAATGATCCAATAAGCTATGGAGAGGCGATGTCTAACATCGACTCAAAAAAGTGGCAAGAATCTATGCAGTTCAAAATGGATTTTATGTACTCCAACAGGTATGGACTTTGGTGGACCCACCACAGGGAATTGTTCCAATAGGCTGCAAATGGGTCTACAAGCGGAAGCTTGGAGTAGATGGAGAGGTAGCGACCTATAAGGCATGATTGGTAGCAAAGGTTATACTCAGAAGCAAGGAATTGATTATGAGGAAACTTTTTGTTGGGTTCGCGTGATCCTGGAAAACGTATACGCAGCGGAATTTAAAATTTTTCAAAAATAAATATACATTACATCACATGTAATTAAAATGAATCCCGGAACCCTTTCGCGATTACTCAATTGTGTATTTTCTGATAGTTAAAGTAAGAAAGTTTCAGAAACTCTTACATTGATTTGCACTCCGTCTGATGTAGGGATTGAAACGATTCAAATCGTTATCCCTGAATGAAAGTATCTCCATGTTCTTCAATTCAAAACCCCTTTGATTGAAATCTGATTCGCTTCTAGGATCCCAAATGTTATCCCTCTAACGGTATCCACATTGGATGCCCACTCGCAACTGAATCCTATGCTAGTAGTTTTCAATTCGATAATTCTATCCCAAAATGATTTTATTTGGAACAAGAACACACTAACAATTAGTGTTTTAGGTGTTTAATTTAATTTTTAATTCAACAATTAAATCAAGAATTAAACTAGATAAAAGGTTGGTGAACTTTTGGAGATTGAAAGGAAAGGAGGGACGAATTTTTGGGGATGAAAGAAAACTATTTTTCTTCATACAAATCAGCAATTAAAATCCCCATAAAAATATCCAAGAAGATTGTCAATCAAGACTATCACAAGTTCTTTCTATATTGGACTCTTCTTCCTTTCTTATCTCCAACTCTTTTGGTAAGTTTACTTATCCCATAAGGACTTTCTTTTTCCTTATTACCTTATAGAAATTGAATTCCAATTCAACTTCCTATAAGAATTGGATTCCCAATCCAATTTCCTAATGGGCTTCCTACAAGCCCACACCTAATGGGTCTAGGCCTAAGTAATCAATTAGGCTCTACTTTAATTGATTCAATCAATTAAATTAATTCATTTAATTAATTAGGCACATCTTACTTAATTGATTCAATCAATTAATTAAATATTCTAATTGGGCTTCCTAATCCAATTAGGTCCAATCAATTAATTTAATTAATTAATTGAATTAATTCCACACTTGAATTAATTTAACCCCATTAATTAATTTAATCCAACACTTAGATTAATTTCTAGGCTAGAAATGGACTTGTCCAAGTTTTGTGTGTGACCCCTTAGGTTCACTTTAAATTAGCCGTGGGATCACAACTCTTGTGACTTAGTTGAACAATTAATTATTGTGATTAATTAATGCAATTAATTAATTCTTTTGAAATTAACTCATTAATTCCAAGAACCCATAAGACATGGGAAGTATCTAGCAATGCATCATGACTCCTAGTCTAAGGTGAATGTGCGAACCTATTTCAATTACGAATACCATGCAAGTACGGTCCTTCCGTTATCTAATCTCCCGATTGAGCCTAGGGCATGGATATTGAGTTCAAACCCTATTAACTCAATAACTATGTTTCCATTCCTAGTAGCTTGACTCGATGATGAATAATTAGAAAACCCCACGTCTAATTTTCATCCAACCTTGGCCAAGGATTTTAGAGTCAAGTACAGTGGAACACATAGGAGATTCACCTATTCATCTAGATAGGTGACGGATCCTTTGTTGGCCACTCATTAATCTCCATACATGAAGATATTACACCCAATATAAACTATTGTGATTGTTATGCAATCGGGAAATACATCAAAGTACAACATGTCATGCACAAGGTTACCATGGTGCCTTAAGTCCAAGGACTAATTCTTGCACTATCGTAACGAGAAAATTCCCATTCGACAATAGAATATTTCCAATTGGGAATTTTCAGGTGGGGTTGTTCAGTGTACTTGTTCCCAACAAGCACCCGCATACATGCACTAGTGTCTCCACACCAATACCTATAGAACGAGGCATCCTCCTTTCGAGCCTGCATCGTGTGCGCAAGTTTCAACGCGACTAATGATGTCCCATCTCATTAATCCTTAACTTGAAATGTTTTAAGATCACAGCCTTAGAGGCATATTCCACGATCACCATCATATGCGCAACCATGCCCCATAGGTATGTGTGATCTAAGGACTTTATCTAATTTTTATGATGAATTTAAGATAAAGATTGCCATTTAAATGATATTAATATAAATAAGAATGATTCGCAAGAGTATAAGAACGGCCAGAACAATTGGCACGCCAGACACTACTATAACAATCTCCCACTTACCCTAGAGACAATTGCCCTCGTATTAAAGCCCATCTTCTGAAGATGTCCTTTAAATACTTATCTAAAGGGTTAAAACAGTGGGTCTGCTATATTTTCTGGCAATGCAAATCTTTCCATGCTGATGTTGCCTCTACCAATGATTTTCATAACCAGGGTATCGCTAATCTATTTCTGCTTGGATCTTTGATGAGACCTTGGCTTCTTTACTTATGCAATAGCCCCCATTGTTATCGCAGTACTCCAGTACTCAATCAACAATGGTTGGAACTATATCTAACATTTAGATTAAGTTCCTTATCCAAACAATCCATTTTTGCAGCATCGTATGCCAAGATGTATTCAATCACGGTGGTGGAATCCACGGTTGTTACAAGCTTGGAACTTTTTCCAACTAACCGTCCCACCATTTAGGATGAACACGAATTTAGACATAGACTTCAAGTCATCTACTTTAGACTAGAAACTAGATGAAGCATCTAAGTTTCAGTTCTCCATAACCGAACTCCAAAAAGAAATCCTTAGTGCTTCATAAGTACTAAAGATCGTCTTTACGGCTTCTAATGCTTTTCGCATCAAATTGATTGATATTTTGCTCGTAAGACTTAGAGCATTTCTAATATCGAATCATGTACATAGATTTGCATATTTTATGCTTTCTTTCAAGGATGCATGAAAACATGTGAGTCATTATTTCTCTTTCATTCAAAAGTCTTTGGGGATGAGGACTTTGAAAGAAAAATCCCATGACTCATAAACAAGTCTCTCCTAGGATTCTTCCATGCTAAACCTTTTAACATCTAATCTATGTACTTGGATTTAGGATAGTCCAAGCATCCTTTCAAATCTATCTCCATAAATCTCAATCCCCAATTCCTAGGATGCTTATCCCAAATCTCTCTTGGAGAACTTTGTAGATGACAAGTCTCAGTTGACTGCAACATTTCTACATCATCTCTATGAGTAAAATGTCATCAACGTAAAACACAACAATCATCACCATACTCCCACTAACCCTCTTGTACACATATGGCTCATTCGCATTCCTAAGAAAATCAAACCATTTGATTACTTTAGAGAATCGAATGTTCCACATTTAGAAAATTTATTTTGAGTTCTTAACAGATCTCTAAAGCTTGCAAACTCTTTGCTTGCGTTTGTTTGATATGAAGACCTCAAACCGCTTAACTTATATCATTTTCTCAATACCCCTATTGAGAAAGACGGTCTTCATATCCTTTGCCAATATCTAGTAGTCGTAATATGTAGATATAACTAGCATACTCTAAATGGACTTTAGCATCACGTCCGGTAAAAAGTATCCTCAATAGTCAACACCTTGACTATAAGCATAACACTTTGCTACCAGTCCTGCCTTTATAGGTCACCACCTCCCCATGTTCTTCAATTTATATTTGTAGACCCATTTGCAGCTAATGGGAACCATTCCCACTAATGGGCCACCAAGGTCAAACCTTTTGGAGTACATAGAGTCCATTTTGGATTGCATGACATTTTCCCAATTTCTGAATTGATGTCATACATCTTTACTCCTTATGTAAATCAATATTTAAAAAGGAGATCCTCCTTGCTGCTCTCTAGCAAGAGACTCTTATCGTATAAGTAGCCCCGAAATCCTTTTAGATCTCATTGGAGGTTGTGTACTAGAAGTTTTAGTAATTTGTTCATACACCATAGCCGCTTGTGAGACAAACTGTGGTTCTTGAACTGTTTCAAGTTCTATGATCTAGAAATTTCTATCTAATAGAAATTCCTTCTTCTCAAGAAGGTGGTGTCCCTAGAAAACAAACTATTTTGTTATTAGGAACCATAGAAATATATTCTTTAGATTCATTTAGATACCCCATAAATTTGCATCAGTTGGATTCATATCCATCTTATCTTCCACTAACTGCTTTAAAGAAGCAGGCACATTTATACCCTTAGGTATATATACGAGGGATCTTTTATCACATCATATCACATATGATGTTTTTGAGCACCGATTTAGATGATATCCTTACTTGATAAGAATATCATTGATTGTAGGGTGAATTCCCATAATGAAGGAGGAAATAAGTGAAACTAACTTGGATAACTTAAAGTGAGAATCTAATTCTCCATTAGATAATCAAGAACTTACCACCTTAGTATTCTCTTCATCGATCACATCTATTGATTTAATACTTTGGCCGATTTAATTCTCTACTTCATGTCTAAATTCTTTGAACCCTTCAAAGGATCTTAGAATAATGAAGTAAGAATATTTCGCTTGTACACTAACACTTAGTGGACTGCTTACATTCCTTTGGATCATATCCAAAGGCATGGTTTGCTCCATTTGTCCCACAAATGGTGATTTGGTCATGTTTTCAAAGATAAGATTTACAAGTTGGCACCTCATGCAAGTCCAAAAGGTCAAGCAAATGTACCATCTTTTGAACTCTTTCTTTAGAGATATGACCTAATCTAGCTAACCACAAGTATGCACTGTTTTGATTATCTAATTCTTAGATTACTTTGTTGATTATGTAACATGGAATGTTGGGATTGTATAGTTCATTTGTCAATGTAGCAAAGACAATTAACTAATACTATCCTAATTCCATCCAGAGTTAAGTGGATCATTCCTATAGCCAATAAAGCAACACTTACTTTATTCTCAAGCTTAAGGATCGTCCTTTATCTTAGTCTCCATTTTTCTTGTCATCCACTGCAACAGTCTCCATTTTTCTTGTCATCCACTGCAACCCCTTGCAAAGATGGGATCATATCCGATATCCAATATCCAAGAAAAAATTTATCAACCTTAATGGTTGATATCAACAATGTATAAACTTGAATTAGAACCTCTTCTAATTCAACTAAGTAAGTCAATACTTGTGTTTCATCTTTCTATGCCCTAAATATCAACAATGGTGACAAACATCTATATTGAGCTGGTAAGGTTGTCTGTTTGTCTAGATTATCCTATGTGGAATTACTAGCAATAACCATTATCCTATACGAGGCAGAAATTTAAGCATTTATTCAATTAATATTTATTTATGATATGGTCTTTAATCATAAATGTCTCCCACTATTTTATTCAAATCCCATCACCCTCTAAATGGAAATTCGAGAAATCTAATTTCTTAGTGGGCTTGAAGTCCATATAGCCTTGCCATACACCCCAATTTTATGAGCCCATACAACAAAACTAAAAGGTAGCTAACAACATTAGCAATTGCATCCCCATGCAACCCTCAAGCTATTTTGCCTCACCTCTTCCTATACACCCCAATTTTATAAGCCCATATGGTACTAAGTGTCAAACATTATCCATCAAACATCCATGTAGATGGAGCATCTAAATGTCCCACGACTCATGGCCAACAATAAAGATGAGTCCACCCTATGGGCATCTCAATGCTTAGTAGTGGTCACAACTTGCCTACACTTAGCACATCCCACGACTCATGGCCAACGGACTAAATGTGGTAGCGTATCGACATGCCACTACTTTTGATGGAAGGCATGGACGATTGGGTCCTACCCAATATTGCCTATTTATGCTTATATCGAACTAATAAAGGTTCTCAACTTGAAACATTTTCAAGTGAGGGTCATACTAGATTTATTATACAAGGTCTCATCGTTTTCTTTTCTTGTTTATTTAATGTTCACTATCCTAACGATGACAAGCATACATCATAAGGAAACATTAAATAAACACAACATGTATCATATACATTCTAAAATAAATAGATGATCATGAGCCTTTAATCCTATGCGATCCACTTGAGCCAAAGTGGATCTAGGTCAATCTAAGGGTGATAATTAAAATGCAAATAGACCTATCTATTACATAAATATATCCCATACATTCATGGGCCTTGTTTCCTCATTTTTCCTCCGTCTTCATTTAATGTTCTTGTAATGTCCGCCAAATTACAAAAAGATTAACCTCACCGCCTAATTCTACTCTCATTACATTTGCTAAAACTATAAGAAACCTTGGAACAATTCTAAGGGGAGATACATAGGAGGCAGATAGAAGTACATGAAGAATAAAATAGAGAAATGTGAGACTCGTAGGCCTCATTTTAATTAAAACCAAAAATAACCAATTATGCATAAAATTAAACCAATCACATTGGCCTAAGCTCCATGATCATCCAACTACCATGCTTAACATAAATCATCACATGATAATGAAAACATATAAATTTACCGATTATGTTATGTGTAATTTCTTTCAAATTTGGGATTTTTATAAAAATAATTTTTCAAAAATTAAAATTAACATTTAATTTTAAAATAAAAAATCATAAACTTCACGTAACAATTATGTATCGAGGCGGGATGGACAACAGTTCAAAAAGGCTGCTGCCCGTCGAGTGGCTGGGCAAACCACACGTCGGGCGGCTGGGCGCCCACACGTTGGGTGTTTGGGCGCCCGCACGTCGAGTGCCGACTGGCCACCCGACGCCCGCACGTCGGGTGCCGGCTGCCCACCCGACGTCACACGTCGAGTGGCTAGGCGCCGGGCGACCCGGCACCCGACTTCGGGTGGCCTGCAGCCACCCGACGTCACACGTTGGGTAAGAGTGGGCGACCCGGCGCCCGATGTCAGGTGGCCAGCAGCCCACCCGACGTCACACGTCGGTGGTCGGCACTCCAATTTTTTTTTTTTAATGTCCAAGAATTCAAGATTTTTACAAAATCTTGATTTCATAGTTTCTTGATCTTATCAAGAAATTTTGAAAAACTTGATAAAAACTAATTTTCTTGATCAATAAATCAACTTATTTGATTTTTTTTATTTCTTGCCACGTTTCAAAAAATTCAAGATTTCACAAATCTTGAAATTTTTGGATTAAAAAATTCAAGAATTCATAAATTTTGAAATTCTTGAAAATCAAGAAATCTAATTTCTTAACTCATCTCAGTTCTTAAAACGTTTTAACATTTAAAACGATTAATAATATAAATCCCAAACAAAGAAATTAATTAATTCAAAACCAATCACACATATAAATATTTAATCTACCACATATATTAAATAAACATAATAAAAAAGTATCAAAAACGCACGAACCTTGGCTCTGATACCACTGTTGGGTTCGCGTGATCCCGGAAAACGTATACGCAGTGAAATTTAAAAATTTTCAAAAACATAAATATACATTACATCACATGTAATTAAAACGAATCCTGAAACCCTTTCACGATTACTCAATTGTGCATTTTCTGATAGTTAAAGTAAGAAAGTTTTAGAAACTCTTACATTGATTTGCACTCCGTCTGATGTAGGGATTGAAACGATTCAAATCGTTATCCCTGAATGAAAGTATATTCATGTTTTTCAATTCAAAACCCCTTTGATTGAAATCTAATTCGCTTCTAGGATCCCAAATGTTATCCCTCTAACGGTATCCACACCTTGGATGCCCACTCGCAACTGAATCCTATGCTAGTAGTTTTCGATTCGATAATTCTATCACAAAATGATTTTGTTTGGAACAAGAACACACTAACAATTAGTGTTTTAGGTGTTTAATTTAATTTTTAATTCAACAATTAAATCAAGAATTAAACTAGATAAAAGGTTGGTGAACTTTTGGAGATTGAAAGGAAATGAGGGACGAATTTTTGGGGATGAAAGAAAACTATTTTTATTCACACAAATCTACAATTAAAATCCCCATAAAAATATCAAGAAGATTGTCAATCAAGACTATCACAAGTTCTTTCTATATTGGACTATTCTTCCTTCTTATCTCCAACTCTTTTGGTAAGTTTACTTATCCCATAAGACTTTTCTTTTTCCTTTTTACCTCATAGAAATTGAATTCCCAATTCAACTTCCTCTAAGAATTGGATTCCCAATCCAATTTCCTAATGGCTTCCTACAAGCTCACATCTAATGGGTCTAGGCCTGAGTAATCAATTAGGCTCTATTTTAATTGATCCAATCAATTAAATTAATTCATTTAATTAATTAGACCCATCTTACTTAATTGATCTAATCAATTAATTAAATGTTCTAATTGGACTTCCTAATCCAATGAGGTCCAATCAATTAATCTAATTAATTCCACACTTGAATTAATTTAACCCCATTAATTAATCACATTAATTAATTTAATCCAACATTTGATTAATTTCTAGGCTAGAAATGGACTTGTCCAGTTTTGTGCGTGACCCCTTAGGTTCACTTTAAACTAGCCGTAGGATCACAACTCTTGTAACTTAGTTGAACAATTAATTATTTAATTCTTTTGAAATTAACTCATTAATTCCAAGAACCCACAAGACATGGGAAGCATCTAGCAATGCATCATGACTCCTAGTCTAAGGTGAATGTGCGAACCTATTTCAATTACGAATACATACAAGTACGGTCCTTTCGTCATCTAATCTCCCAATTGAGCCTAGGGCATGGATATTGAGTCAAAACCCTATTAACTCAATAACTATGTTTCCATTCCTAGTAGCTTGACTCGATAATGAATAATTAGAAAACCCCACATCTAATTTTCATCCAACCTTGGCCAAGAATTTTAAAATCAAGTACAGTGGAACACATAAGAGATTCATCTATTCATCTAGATAGGTGATGGATCCTTTGTTGGCCAATCATTAATCTCCATACATGAAGATGTTGCACCCAATATAAACCCCTTGTGATTATCATGCAATTGGGAAATACATCAAAGTACAACATATCATGCACAAGGTTACCATGGTGCCTCAAGTCCAAGGACTAATTCTTGCACTATTGTAATGAAAAAATTCCTATTCGACAATAGAATATTTTCAATTGGGAATTTTCAGGTGGGGTTGTTCAGTGTACTTGTTCCCAACAAGCACCCGCATACATGCACTAGTGTCTCCACACCAATACCTATGGAACGAGGCATCCTCCTTTCGAGCCTGCATCGTATGTGCAAGTTTCAATGGGATCAATGATGTCCCATCTCATTAATCCTTAACTTGGAACGTTTTAAGATCACAACCTTAGAGGCATATTCCACGATCACCATCATATGCGCAACCATGCCCCATAGGTATGTGTGATCTAAAGACTTTATCTAATTCTTATGATGAATTTAAGATAAAGATTTCCATTTAAATGATATTAATATAAATAAGAATAATTCGCAAGAGTATAAGAACGGCCAGAATAATTGGCACGCCGGGCACTAGTATAACACTTTTTCACCAGTAGCGATGCTTAAATCCATACGGATACAGTTGGCCATATCTGCATATTATGACTATGAGATATGGCAAATGGATGTGAAGACCACTTTCCTTAATGGAAACATTAAGGAAGAGATCTATATGAAGCAACCAGAAGGCTTCATATCTAGCGAGAGCGAGCAAAAGGTTTGCAAGCTCTAGAGATCCATTTATGGACTCAAACAAGCTTCGAGGAGTTGGAACATCTGTTTGATGAAACGATCAAAACGTTTAACTTTTATAAGAACCCGAATGAACCATGTGTCTACAAGAAGGTTAGTAGGAGTGAAGTTACATTTGTTGTGCTCTACGTTGATGACATCCTACTCATTGGAATGATGTAGGAATGTTGCAGTTAACGAGGACTTGGTTATCTAATCAGTTTTCCATGAAGGACTTGGGAGATGCATCTTTTATCCTAGGGATAAAGATCTATAGAGATAGATCCAGAAGGATGATCGGACTATCCCAGTCCATGTACATAGATAAAGTGCTAAAAAGGTTTAGCATGGATGAATCCAAGAGAGGATTCCTGCTTATGAGTCATGGGGTTTCACTTTCTAAGGTTATGTCTCCCAAGACACCTGAAGAGAGAGAAAAGATGGCTCACATACCTTATGCTTCTGCAATAGGGAGCATAATGTATACAATATTATGTACAAGGCCTGATATAGCACATGCTCTGAGTTTCACGAGCATATATCAGTCCAATCTAGGGGAAGAACACTGGAAAGCTGTTAAGATGATCCTCAAGTACTTGAGAAGGACTAAGGATATCTTTCTGATATACGACAATGGAGAACTAAAACTGAAGGGATATACAGACTCTAGTTTTTAGTCCGATATAGATGACTCAAAATCCATGTCCGGATACATATTCACCCTAAATGGTGGTACGGTCAATTGGAAGAGTTCCAAGCAAGAGACGACTGCAGACTCTACCACTGAACCTGAATATATTGCTGCATCAGATGCAGCAAAAGAAGTTGTTTGGATTAGAAACTTCATCCAAGGGTTGGGTGTAATTCCATCCATTGTTGATCCAGTTATGATTTACTGTGATAATAATAGAGCCATTGTGCAAGCAAAAGAGCTAAGATCTCATCAAAGATCCAAGCACATAATGAGATGATATCACTTGATCAGAGAGATCATTGGTAGAGGCGACGTCATTGTGGATCGAGTTGCCTTAACAAAAAATATAGTAGACCCACTTACTAAGCCCTTAGCACAGAAGATATTCGACGGACATCTTGAGAAGATGGGCCTTAGATATATGGGCAATTGGAGCTAGGGCAAGTGGGAGATTGTTAGAGTAGGATGCCCAACGCCCCAATTAGATTGGGTATATTATACTCTTTTGCTTTTGTAAAGACAATCTTATTGGGAATTATATTAATAAAAAAACATTTTCTTTATCTTATGTCTTGCATTTTTTATTTCTGCACATTAGATAAAATCCTTAGACCAAATTTAGCTACGCGGCATGATCGCGCATATGATGGCGATCATAGAACATGCCTCAAAGGCTTTGGTGTTAAATAAGTTCCGAGTCTAGAGCTTTTTGAGATGGGGTATCAAATAGCTTAGTAAGACTTGTACATATGATGCATGCTCGTGAGACGTGGATGTCACATTCCATTGGCATTAGCGTAGAGACGTAAGTACATGTATGTGGGTGCTTGTTAGGGAATAAGTACACCAAACATGGCCCGCAAGAAATTCTTAGTTGGAGGCTTTGCCCGTCGAAATAAGAATTTATGTGTTGTGATAGTACACGACTAGTCCTCAGACTTGAGGCACGATGGTAGCCTTGTGTGCATCCTGCAGCACTTTGATATATCTTCTGATTGCTTGACAATCACAAAAGGGGTATGTTGGGTGTTGCGCTAGTGTGCATGGAGGTTTGTCAGTGACCAACATAGAATTCGACACTTATCTTTTTAAATAAGGGAATCTTCTGTGTTTTCATAGTTCGTGATTCAAAGACCTTGGCCAAGCAGAATGAATTGTGATTCATCAAGAATCATTGGAACTTGAAATGGGATCACAGTTATTGAATCATTTAGGGTTTCGACTTATAATCCATGCCTTAGATTCAATCAGGAGATTAATTGTCGAAAGGACCGTACGTGTATGGTACTCGCAACTGAAATAGGTTTACTTGTTATTTCACCTAAGACTAGTTTGCCATGATTACTTGCTAGGTATTTTCATGGATAGTGAGGTTCTTGAAATTAAGGAGTTGATTCCAAATGAATTAATTAATTGCATTAATTAATTAGAATAATTGTTATTCATAAGTTGCAAATGTTGCAAACCCACTACTAGCTTAGTAGTGAACCTAAGAGGGTCACACATCTTTATGGAAAGTAATATTTTTAATTTTAGATTTTATCCAATTATTGAAAATTAATTAATTAATACTGATCAATTAATTAATTAAGGGTTCTGTTTAATTTAATGGTTAAATTAAATTATTCAATTAAGTAATTGGATTATTTAATTGGACCTAATTTGATTAGGAAGCCCAATTGGAGTAAATTAAATTAATCAATTGGATTGATTAAATTGGGATTGAATCAATTGAATTGATTTGGGAATTTTTGAGTTCAAGCCCAAAATGAATGTGGATCACTTAAGAAGCCCACTAAAATATGAAGAGAATAAATTAAATAAATATTATTTATTTAATTAACATATTTATAGATAAATAAATATAGTGACCAATTTTATGGTATAAAATCGGTCACTAAGATTTAATTTATGTATAAATATAATTATAGTATATATATATATATATATATATATATATATATGATATATATTTATCTTGATATTATTTGAAGAGTTCAAATTAATATTAACAATGCATGTAGACAATTTTGATGATTAATGTAGTTTTAAATTAGTCCACATACAATAGGAGAGAGAAAAGAGAAGAGTTCTTGGAAGATTTGAAATCCTTTAAAGATAAAGTTTTGAAGTAGTTCAAAATTGAAAAACTTTCCAAGAGTTGGAAAGGGATTAAAATTTTCAGCCTTATATATATGAGGGATGAAAATTACATAATTCAATTCAAAAAAAATTTGAGTAAAAAATTATTTTGTTTAAAGTCTTCTATTTTTACTCTCCAAGAAAAGAAAAGAAAGAAAAAGAAAATCAGTTTTTGTTATTCTTTTCATATTATTGTTTCAAAAACTTAAAGAATTAATCTTTATTGTTCTTGAAAATTTACTCCGGTTCTAGATTAGTAAACAATTAAAAGGATACTAGCGAATTCTTTTGATTGGTGTTGCTCTTCCGTATGGTGGACCTGATAGAGGGGAGACACTTGGATCCCTGCGAGTTCTGACAGTCCAGGATAAGCAATTGATGGCTTCATTCCCTACAACAACCAGAGTGCACGAAAGGTATAATTCGATTTTATATTTATTTATATATTTATTTGAATAAGCGCGATCGTTAAAATCGCTTTCGAATCAAAGGGGTTAAATTTATATTTGATAAAAAATTTAATTTTTCGCTACGTATACCCTACGATTATAATGAACCCAACACCGAAAACTTCACGTCGTTGTCGGTGATGCAAGAGGTTGGATCAGTTATGACTAACAAATACAGTGAAGGGTACCCTGGTGCGAGATATAATGGAGGAAATGAGTATGCGTAACTGCTATTCTCCGTACCATCTTAATATTTTGTCATTCATCGCGTGAGGATTTTACCTTAATACAAAAAGAACACATTGTACGCAGATTGTGGTGATTGGTCTCAGGATGAACTTTCAAAACTACTTTCCTACCAAAACTAGTTACCTAATTATATGGGAAGGGAAAAATGCTTCCATTGATTGGAAATTGGTTTCATTGATGTAAAATATCAAATCTATATTGACTTATTACTCATTGGCTTTCATGTACAGATAGAAAATACTCCATATATCCCAAATTTATTGCTTTTATTTTTTTTGGAGACATTCCAAAATAAGATTCAATTTTCCTAAAATAATTTTTTTTTCTTTAAAACTCTCACTTTTCAACTCCCAATCTCCATGCGTGTGTAATGGGATACATAATTTTGGGATGGAGGGAGTGTTTTTCTCCATTATTGTTTACTATTGTGGTCTTGAGATTTTCCTATTTTAACGTATACTGACATGGCAAAGAGATTGTGTCAGAAGCATGCCTTAGAAACCTTTCGATTCGACCCATTTGAGCAATTTCCCATTTGGATTTGATACTATCTAGGTACTCTACACTGGCCATATATGACTGGTCCAGAATTCCCCTATCAATGAGCAAAAAATTTCTTCACATGATAAATGGACAACGTTGTAAATGTTTGCATGCCTCTTAAATTCATTGTAATGTGCAAGCATGTAACTAAACTGACAACTTTTAGCTGGGACTAATACTATGTCAACTAGCCAATGATGTAATTTGTTTCACCCACATGCTGTTCTAAAATTCTATACAGCTGCTTTCTGATTAGATAGCTTGGATTTATCTGAATTGGTTAATTGAACTAACCTTCTATTCTTTTGTTAATTAATTGGAGTACTCTACTCTTAGAATGCATTGAATAGACTACTTATTCAATATTTAGTTCTGTATAGTTTTGCTGACTATCTTAACCAAGAGAGGTATTGTTGTAGAAATTGAACTAAAAGTTGTAGCTGTATGTTGCTGTATAATGGCAAGAGTTGGTCTCACATCTCTACATTGTTGAACTTCTTACTTCTGTTTATGAGTCTTTTGGAAATACAAAGTGATTAGTGCCTGGAATTAAGGGACTACCTAGGCTTTGCTGAATATTAATAGTTTCGCACTTGTATACAAGATCATTTCTGCATTTTGAATAATAAGAAACTGGTTCTGAATAATAAAAAACTATTAGAGTAGTAATCGACGTGCCAACTATTTTGGTCATTCTTATACTCTTGCGAATCATTCTTATTTATATTATTATCATTTAAATGACAATCTTTATCTTAAATTTATCATAAGAATTAGATAAAATCCTTAGATCACACATAGCTATGGGGCGTGGTTGCGCATATGATGGTGATCGTGGAATATGCCTCTAAGGCTGTGATATTAAAACGTTCCAAGTCAAGGATCAATGAGATGAGACATCAATGATCCCATTGAGACTTGCGCATACGATGCAGGCTCGAAAGGAGGATGCCTCATTCTATAGGTATTGGTGTGGAGACACTAGTGCATATATGCGAGTGTTTGCTGGGAACAAGTACACTGAACTACCCCACCTGAAAATTCCCAATTGGAAATATTCTATTGCCGAATGAGAATTTTCTCGTTACGATAATGCAAGAATTAGTCCTTGGACTTGAGGCACCATAGTAAATTTGTGCACGATATGTTGTACTTTGATGTATTTTCCAGTTGCATGACAATCACAAGGGGTTTATATTGAGTGTAACATATTCATGTATGAAGATTAATGAGTGGTCAACAAATGATCCATCACCTATCTAGATGAATAGGTGAATCTCCTAATGTTCCACTGTACTTGACTCTAAAATCCTTGGCCAAGGTTGGATGGAAATTAGACATGGGGTTTTTTAATTATTCATCATCGAGTCAAGCTACTAGGAATGAAAACATAGTTATTGAACTTCGACTTAACATCCATGCCCTAGGCTCAATCAGGAGATTAGATGACATAAGGACCGTACTTGCATGGTATTCATAATTGGAATAGGTTCGCACATTCACCTTATACTAGGAGTCATGATGCATTGTTAGGTGTTTCCCATGTCATGTGGGTTCTTGGAATTAATGAGTTAATTCCAAGAGAATTAATTAATTTGATTAATTAATCAGAATAATTAATTGTTCAACTAAGTCACAAGAGTTGCGAGTCCACGACTAGCTTAAAATAAACCTAAGGAATCACACACAAAACTTGGACAAATCCATTTATAGTTTAGAAATTAATCCAAGTGTTGGAATAATTTAATTAATGTGATTAATTAATGGAGCTTAAATTAATTCAAGTATGGAATTAATTCAATTAATTAATTGATTGGACTCAATTGGATTAGAGAGCTCAATTAGAATATTTAATTAATTAATTGGATCAATTAATTAAGATGAACCTAATTAATTAAATGAATTAATGTAATTGATTAGATCAATTAAATTAGGGCCTAATTGATTACTTAGGCCTAAATCCATTAGGTGTGGGCTTGTAGGAAACTCATTAGAAAATTAGATTAAGAATCCAATTTCAAGAGAAAGTTGAATTGAGAATGCAATTTCTAAGAGGTAATAAGGAAAAAAGAAAATCCTTATGGAAAAAGGAAACTTACTAAAAAAGTTGGAGATAAAAAAGGAAAAAGAGTTCTACATGGAAAGGACTTGTGGTAGCCTTTATTGGCAATCTTCTTGGTCATTTTTTTTATGGGGGATTTTATTGCAGATTTTTTTGGAAAAAAAACGTGGAAAACAGTCCCTCTCTCTTGAAGAAAAAAAGTTTTCGTCATCTCCAAAAATTCGTCCCTCATTTCCCTTTCAATCTCCAAAAGTGTGCCAACCTTTTTATCTATTTTACTTATTGATTCAATTATTGAATTAAGAATTAAATTAAACACCTAAAACACTAATTGTTAGTGTGTTCTTGTTCCAAACAAAATCATAATGGGATAGAATTATCGAATCAAAAACTACTGGCATAGGATTTGGTTGCGAATGGGAATCCAAGGTGTGGATACCATTAGAGGGATAATATTTGAGATCCTAGAAGCGAATCAGATTTCAATCAAAGGAGTTTTGAATTGAAGAACATGGAGATACTTTCATGCAGGGATAACAATTTGAATCGTTTCAATCTCTACATCAGCCGAAATGCAAATCAAGGTAAGAGTTTTTGAAACTTTCTTATTTTAACTATCAGAAAATGCACAACTGAGTAATCATGAAAGGGTTCCGGGATTCGTTTTAATTACATGTGATGTAATGTATATTTATATTTTTGAAATTTTTTAAATTCTGCTACATATACGTTTTTCGGGATCGCGCGAACCCAACAGTGGTATCAGAGCCAAAGTTCATGCGTTTCTGATACTTTTCGATTATGTTTATTTAATATATATGATAGATTAAATATTTAAATGTATGACTGGTTTTGAATCAATTAATTTCTTTGTTTGGATTAATATTATTAATCGTTTTAAATGTTAAAACATTTTAAGAACTGAGATGAGTTAAGAAATTGGATTTCTTGATTCAAGAATTTCAAAATTTGTGAAATCTTGAATTTCTTGATCCAAAAATTTCAAGATTTGTGAAATCTTGAATTTCTTGAAACGTGGCAGGAAATAAAAAATCAAATAAGTTGATTTCTTGATCAAGAAAATTAGTTTTTATCAAGTTTTCAAAATTTCTTGATAAGATCAAGAAATCAATCAAGAATTCTTGATGAGATCAAGAAACTATGAAATCAAGATTTTGTGAAATCTTGAATTCTTGGACATTAAAAAAAAATTGGGATGCCGACCACCCGATGTGTGACGTCGGGTAAGCAGTCGACACCCAATGTGCAGGCGCCCAGCTACCCAACGTGTGGGCGCCCAGCCGCCCGATGGGTGGTTTGCCTAGCCACTCGACGGGCAGCAGCCTTGTTGAACTATTGTCCCATCCCGCCTCGTTACGTAATTGTTACATGAAGTTTATGATTTTTCATTTTAAAATTAAATGTTAATTTAAATTTTCAAAAATTATTTTTCTTAAAAATCCCAAATTTGGAAGAAATTGCACATAACGTAATCGGTAAATTTATATGTTTTCATTATCATGAGATGATTTATGTTAAGCATACTAGTTGGATGATCATGGAGCCTAGGCTAATGTGATTGGTTTAATTTTATGCATAATTGGTTATTTTTGGATTTTAATTAAAATGAGGCCTCCGAGTCTCACTTTTCTCTGTTTTATTCTTGATATACTTCTATCTCCCTCCTATGTATCTCCCCTTGGAATTATTCCAAAGTTTCTTGTAGTTTTAACAAATGTAATGAGAGTAGAATTAGGCGGTGAGGTTAATCTTTTTGTAATTTGACAGACATTACAAGAAGATTGAATGAAGATGGAGAAAAACGAGGAAACAAGGTCCATGAATGTATGGGATATATTTATGTAATAGATAGGTCTATTTGTATTTTAATTATCACCCTTAGATTGACCTAGATCCACTTTGGCTCGAGTGGATCGCATAGGATTAAAGGCTCATGATCATCTATTTATTTTAATATGTATGTGATGCATGTTGTGTTTATTTAATGCTTCTTTATGATGTATGCTTGTCATCATTAGGATAGTGAACATTAAATAAATAAGAAAAGAAAACGACGAGACCTTATATAATAAATCTAGTATGACCCTCACTTGAAAATATTTCAAGTTGAAAACCTTTATTAGTTCGATATCAAGCGTAAATGGGCAATATTGGGTGGGACCCAATTGCCCATGCTTTCCATCAAAAGTAATGGTATGCTGATACGCTACCACATTTAGTCTGTTGGCCATGAGTCGTGGGATGTGCTAAGTGTTGGCAAGTTGTGACCACCACTAAGCATTGAGATGCCCATGGGGTGGACTCGTCTTTATCGTTGGCCATGAGTCGTGGGACGTTTAGATGCTCCATCTATATGGATGTTTGATGGGTAATCATTGACATTTAGTACCATATGGGCTCATAAAATTGGGGTGTATGGAAAGACGTGAGGCAAAATAGCTTGAGGGTTGCATGGGGATGCAATTGTTAATGTTGTTAGCTACCTTTTAGTCTTGTTGTATGGGCTCATAAGATTGGGGTGTATGGCAAGGCTAGTTGGACCTCAAGCCCACTGAGAAATTAGATTTCCTGAATTTCCATCTAAAAGGTGATGGGATTTGAATAAAATAGTGGGAGACATTTATGATTAAAGACCATATCATAAATGGATATTAATTGAATGAATGCTTAAATTTCTGCCTCACATAGAATAATGGTCATCACTAGTAATTCCACATAGGATAATCTAGACGAACAAACAAACTTACCAACTCAATATAGATGTTTGTCACCATTGTGGATATTTAGGGCATAGAAAGAGGAAACACAAGTATTGAATTGCTTAGTTGAATAAGAAAGGGTTCTAATTCAAGTTTATACTTTGTTGATATCAACCATTAAGGTTAATAAATTTTTTCTTAGGTATTGGATATCGGATATGATCCCATCTTTGCAAAGGGTTGCAGTGGATGACAAGAAAAATGGAGACTAAGATAAAGGACGATCCTTAAGTTTGAGAATAAAGTAAATGTTACTTTATTTGCTATAGGAATGACCACTTAACTCTGGATGGAATTAGGATAGTATTAGTTAATTGTCTTTGCTACATTGACAAATGAACTATACAATCCCAACATTCCATGCTATATAATCAACAAAGTAATCTAAGAATTAGATAATCAAAACAGTGCATACTTGTGGTAAGCTAGATTAGGTCATATCTCTAAAGAAAGAGTTCAAAAGATGGTACATATGCTTGACCTTTTGGACTTGCATGAGGTGCCAATTTGTAAATCTTATCTCTAGGAAAACATGACCAAATAACTATTTGAGGGACAAATGGAACAAACCACACCTTTGGATGTGATCCAAAGGGATGTAAGCAGTCCACTAAGTGTTAGTGTACAAGCGAACTATTCTTACTTCATTATTTTATGACCCTTTGAAGGGTTCAAAGAATTTAGACATGAAGTAGAGAATTAAACCAGCCAAAGTATTAAATCAATCGATGTAATCGAGGAAGAGAATACTGAGGTGGTAAGTTCTTGATTATCTAATGGAGAATTAGATTATCACTTTAAGTGAATCCAAGTTGAGTTTCACTTATTTTCTCCTTCATTCTGAGAATTCACCATAGAATAATGATATTCTTATCAAGTAAGGATATTATCTAAATCGATGCTCAAAACATCATATGAGATATGATGTGGTAAAAAACCCCTCACATATATACCTAAGGGTATAAAGGGGTCTGCTTCTTTAAAGCAGTTAGTAGGAGATAGGCTGGAGGTGAATCCAACTTATGTAAATTTGTGGGGTATCCAAATGAATCTAAAGGATACCATTTCTACGATTCCTAAGAATAAAGGAGTTTATTTTCTAGGGACATCACCTTCTTGAGAAGAAGGAATTTCTATTAGATAGAAATTGCTAGATCATAGAACTTGAAATAGTTCAAGAACCACAGTTTGTCTCACAAGTGGCAATGGTGTATGAACAAATTCCTAAAATTTTTAGTACACAACCTCCAATGAGATCTGAAAGGATCTTGGGAATACTTATATGATAAGAGTCTCTTGCTAGAGAGCAGCAATGAGGATCTACGTTTTAAATATTGATCTAACTAAGGAGTAATGATGTGTGATATCAATTTAAAAATTGGCAAAATGTCATGCAATCCAAAATGGACTCTATGTACTCCAACAAGGTTTGACCTTGGTGAGCCCATTAGTGGGAATGGTTCTCATTAGATGCAAATGGGTCTGCAAATATAGATTGAAGAACATGGGGAGGTGGTGACCTATAAAAGCATGACTGGTAGCAAAGTGTTACGCTTCAAGTCAAGGTGTTGGCTGTTGAGGATACCTTTCACCAGACATGATGCTAAAGTCCATTCAGAGTATGCTAGTTATATCTACGTATTACGACTACTAGATATGGCAAAGGGATATGAAGACCGTCTTTCTCAATAGGGGTATTGAGAAAGAGATATAAATTAAGCGGTCTGAGGTCTTCATATCAAACAGACGCAAGCAAAAAGTTTGCGAGCTTCAGAGACTTGTTAAGAACTCAAAATAATTTTTTTGAATGTGGAACATTCGGTTTTCTAAAGCAATCAAATGGTTTGATTTCCTTAGGAATGTGAATGAGCCATATCTGTACAAGAGGGTTAGTGGGAGTATGGTGGTGATTGTTGTGTTTATGTTGATGACATTTTACTCATAGAAATGATGTAGAAATATTACAGTCAACTGAGACTTGTCATCTACAAAGTTCTCCAAGAGGGATTTGGGATAAACATCCTAGGGATTGGGGATTGAGATTTATGGAGATAGATTTGAAAGGATACTTGGACTATCCTAAATCCAAGTACATAGATTGGATGCTAAAAGGGTTTAGCATGGAAGAATCCTAGGAAAGATTCTTGTTTATGAGTCATGGGATTTTTCTTTCAAAGTCCTCGTCCCCAAAGACTTTTGAAAGAAAAAAAAATAATGACTCACATATTTTATGCATCCTTGAAAGAAAGCATAAAATATACAAATCTATGTACATGATTTGATATCAGAAATGCTCTGAGTGTTACGAGCAAATATCAATCAATTCGATGTGAAAAATATTGGAAGCTGTAAAGACAATCTTTAGTACTTATGAAGCACTAAGGATTTCTTCTTGGAGTACGGCTGTGGAGAACTAAAACTTAGATGCTTCATCTAGTATTTAGTCTAAAGTAGATGACTTGAAGTCTATGTCTAAATTTGTGTTCATCCTAAATGGTGGGATGATTAGTTGGAAAGAGTTCCAAACTTGTAATAATCGTGGATTCCACTACCATGATTGAATACATCGGGGCATACGATGCTACAAAAATGGATTATTAGGATAAGGAACTAAATCCAAGTATTAGATATAGTTCCAACTATTATTGATTGAGTACTGGAGTACTGTGATAATAATGGGGGCTATTGCACAATCAAAGAAGCCAAGGTCTCATCAAAGGATTCAAGAAGAAATAGATTAGCGATACTGTGATTTTGAAAATCATTGGTAGAGGCAACATCAGTATGGAAAGATTTGCCTTGGCAGAAAATATAGCAGACCCACTGTTTTAACCCTTTAGATAAGTATTTGAAGGACATCTTCAGAAGATGGGCTTGAATACGAGGGCAATTATCTCTAGGGCAAGTGGGAGATTGTTAGAGTAGTGTCTGGCGTGCCAATTGTTCTGGTCATTCTTATACTCTTGCAAATCATTCTTATTTATATTAATATTATTTAAATGATAATCTTTATCTTAAATTCATCATAAGAATTAGATAAAGTCTTTAGATCACACATAGCTATGGGGCGTGGTTGCGCATATGATGGTGATCCTGGAATATGCCTATAAGGTTGTGATCTTAAAACGTTCCAAGTCAAGAATCAATGAGATGGGACATCAATGATCCCATTGAGACTTGCACATACTATACCGGCTCGAAAGGAGGATGCCTCGTTCCATAGGCATTGGTGTGGAGACACTAGTGCATATATGCGGGTGCTTGCTGGGAACAAGTACACTGAACTACCCCACCTGAAAATTCCCAATTAGAAATATTTTATTGTCGAATGGGAATTTTCTCATTACGATAGTGCAATAATTAGTCCTTGGACTTGAGGCACTATGGTAAACTTGTGCATGACATGTTGTACTTTGATGTATTTTCCGATTGCATGACAATCACAAAGGGTTTATATTGGGTATAACATCTTCATGTATGGAGATTACTGAGTGGCCAACAAAGAATCCGTCACCTATCTAGATGAATATGTGAATCTCCTATATATTTCACTGTATTTGACTCTAAAATCTTTGACCAAGGTTGGATAGAAATTAGACGTGGGGTTTTTTAATTATTCATCATCGAGTCAAGCTATTAGGAATGGAAACATAGTTATTAAGCTAATGGGGTTTCGACTTAACATTCATGCCCTAGCCTCAATTGGAAGATTATATGACGGAATGATCGTACTTGCATGGTATTCGTAATTGGAATAGGTTCTCACATTCACCTTAGACTAGGAGTCATAATACATTGCTAGGTGCTTCTCATGTCTTGTAGGTTCTTGAAATTAATGTGCTAATTCTAAGAAAAATAATTAAGTAGATTAATTAATCAGAATAATTAATTGTTCAACTAAGTCACAAGAGTTGTGAGCCCACGGCTAGCTTAAAGTGAACCTAAGAGGTCACACAAAAAACTTGGACAAGTCCATTTCTAGTCTAGAAATTAATCCAAGTGTTGGATTAAATTAATTAATGGAGTTTAAATTAATTCAAGTATGGAATTAATTTAATTAATTAATTGAATTAATTGATTGGACTCAATTGGATTAGGGAGCCCAATTGGAATATTTAATTAATTGATTGAATCAATTAATTAAGATGGTCCTAATTAATTAAATAAATAAATTTAATTGAATGAATCAATTAAAGTAGGGTCTAATTGATTACATATGCCTAGGCCCATTAGGTGTGGGCTTGTAGGAAGTTCATTAGGAAATTGGATTGAGAATTCAATTTTTAGAGGAAGTTGAATTGAGAATTCAATTTTTAAGAGGTAATAAGAAAAAAGGAAAGTCCTTATGGGATAAGGAAACTTACTAAAAGAGTTGGAGATAAAAAAAGAAGAAGAGTCCTACACGGAAATGACTTGTGGTAGCCTTTATTGGCAATCTTCTTGGACTTTTTTTTTATGGGGGATTTTATTGCAGATTTTTGTGAAGAAAAAAAATGTGGAAAATTGCCCCTCTCTCTTGAAGAAAAATAGTTTTCTTCATCTCTGAAAATTCGTCCCTCCTTTCCCTTTCAATCTCCAAAAGTTCACCAACTTTTTATCTAGTTTATTTCTTGATTTAATTATTGAATTAAGAATCAAATTAAACACCTAAAACACTAATTGTTAGTGTGTTCTTGTTCCGAACAAAATCGTTATAGGATAGAATTATTGAATCAAAAACTACTAGCATAGGATTCAGTTACAAATGGGAATCCAAGGTGTGGATACCATTAGAGGGATAACATTTGGGATCCTAAAAGTAAATCAAATTTCAATCAAAGGGGTTTTGAATTGAAGAACATGGAGATACTTTCACGTAGGGATAACGATTTGAATCGTTTCAATCCCTACATCAGCCGGAGTGCAAATCAAGGTAAGGGTTTCTGAAATTTTCTTACTTTAACTATCAGAAAATGCATAACTGAGTAATCGCGAAAGGGTTTCGGGATTCGTTTTAATTACATGTGATATAATGTATATTTATATTTTTAAAAAATTTTAAATTCCGCTACGTATACGTTTTTCGAGATCGCGCGAACCCAATAGAAACATGCTATAAAACTTCAGGCACGCAGGTGGTTGTTACCATATTTTTTACTCCTAAATATCTTCTTTTGGGTTAGATATCTTGTTTATCAATATGCCTTCTTACTACTTGAACATTTGATTTGTGAAGTTGCTAATATTCCTGTTTTATCTCACATGAAATTTACATGGATAAAATTTTTACTACATTAATACAATAATATTTCCATAAACAGTGTTTTCAAAACTAGTCCAGATCGATCGGTTCAACTTAGAACTAATGGTCAGTCCGGTCCGTTTGACTATATATAATCGAAAACTGGTCAAAATTGAATAAAACTAGTCAAAAATCGGCATTTTTTTTTGTTTTATTTTGTTTTGTTTTGAGGAATCTTAAACTTAGTATTTGGTTATATGTATGTGGTTAGTTGAATTTTGGACTTTGTTAGATGTGTGTTTTTTTTTTATTTTTTGTTTTTTATTTATCTTCTTTTTTACCTTTAAAATTTAGTTCATAACAAATAGTGTATAACATTTTTATTTTACATAATATTATAAAAAAATATAGTCAATTTTTATTAGATCGGTCGGACTAATCGACAGCAATACCGGTTCGATCATCGTTTGGATATGAAAACACTAGCCATAAGTAGATGGACTTAGTATGATAATTAGGGCATAATGACGTAAAAACGGTCAGATGATGCTGAAGAGCAAAATGTCAAAGTATGGTATGTTATAGCAGATTTTGTTTCTTAATTTAAATCCTAAGTTAACAAATATGTGTCCAACCAAATGTTTTACATCTGATTACAAGTTGACACTTAGGTCGAATAATTAATCCAGAATTTTAGATGGAAAATTATGGAAGCTTTCAACTTTCTAATTTAAGTTGATGAGTTAACATTTCAATGATGCAGCGATTGAATTGTTTCTTAGAAAATAACTATTATATTGATATTGATCTGTCATGCAGCACTTTTTTTTTTTTTTTTGAATTAAACAAGAAATTGACAGTAAAGATAAACTTGAAGAGCTAATGCATAAGCTACTGCCAAGGAAGACTTAGGATCCTTGATCACCCTATCTTTGAAAAGCTCTTTTCATCATCAGAAACAACCTGATTTCTGAGCTGTTGCATTTCGTTACCATCATGAATACTTAGGAATGAAGGGTTGTCGTTGATCTGCATAATTCTTCTTTCTGTTTTCTATCTGGCGTATAGCCAAGTGAAGGATGAAATCCTTGCTAAAAGGCCAAGTCTTACAGCATAAAATTTTGTAATAAGAAAAAAAATCTACTGTAGTTAAATATATTCTACTTTTAGTTTTTAATGATATAAGCTTTATCAAAAGTAACACTCTTTATCTTTGCAGTGAATGTACAGTCACTTTCTGGATCCCCTGCTAATTTTCAAGTTTGTACTATCTGCTAAAACCTCACGAGAGGATAATGGCACTTGATCTTCCTCATGGTGGTCATTTGTCACATGGTTATCAGGTGCTTCCAACTTCCCTGACTTCCAGATCTTCTTATGCTTTTCTCTTCAGTTTTACACATCTTAAGCCATTATGTTAGCTGTTAAAATTCTTTTGATGGCTGTGTTACAGACTGACACAAAGAAGATTAGTGCTGTGTCAATATTTTTGAGACAATGCCCTACAGACTGGACGAAAGCACTGGCTATATTGACTATGATGAGGTACCTCATTGTTTGATCTTCTAGAAGTTTGTTGAAGCTGTGTGAAAGACTTTGTAAATTTTCTTATTTTTTGACTGAATTAATTCCACCTTAAGCTGTAACAATTTCTAAGGTCATAAACTATATGAAAGCCCGAAGCTAGGCTTATCTAAATATACAGGTGACACTAATACCTAGGGCCTGCCAGTCCTGTGGAATTATTTCCATGGAGCCCCTGTGGATGGCAACAACATAGATGCATCTTCATTATTATTATTACTATTATTATTAGTTTGCTGCAGGGCAGAGGACATATTTTTGCGTTCAATTTATAAATTGAATATAGAAATTATCAAGCAGGGAAACAATTGTCCTGTCCAACTTGAATGCGAAGCAGAGATGATGTCTTTTCCTCTAATTATTTCTCTAACTAAAGAAGAAAAAAACTATTTGAACATTAGTGATTCAAGGGCGCATATATAATCATCAGTAAATTTATATAAGCAAATAATGACAGTTGAAGGCATTAATTTATGACCTTTACATAAAAATAAATAACTAAGATCATTATAATATCTTTGAGTATTCTACAATTTTTTGATGAATTTTTTCTTTTGATCGATCAATACAAGTATTTTAAGTCGAAATTGGTACATATGAAAAAGATAGCTTAGCAGCTCTCTCATCCTATATTTAATGCTTTAACTTTTATGTCATTCTGTAATTTTGTGTTCGTATACATTGAGAGACCAAACCAAATTTAGCCTCTTATACTTTCATAAGATGAGCAATATGGCTTAACCCAGATTCATATATACTGTAGGAAAATTTTCCCAGACTAGCCAACTTCAGAAAAATACTAATTAACTGCTTCTTGGTTGCAATACGCATTTGGCTCACGATAGGTGAGTCAGTAGATAGTGCATCATCTCTCAACACCCTGAACCTTGTGCTATGACTAGTGCTGATGTTGCACTAGTGCTGGCACCATGCAACTTGAAGAATTTCCTTGCTAAGAGGACTCTTGTATTCTGTGCCAGATCTCGACTTTCCAGATCTATTGATGCCAATTTGTCATATTTCAATTTTTAAGTATATGGTCTGCACAATGAATGTAAAACACTTGTCCATTCTCTTATTGATGCATTATAATCGTCACATGAAAGTTGTAAAGTATCCTTCATGTCTTTTAAGTCCAAGCCAATTTAAGAAGTATCTCAAGTGATAAGAGTTCTGGTCTATGATTATTTGAGTTATGTACAATATTTTTGCCGTCAACACTTTACCGTTTCACCTTCATGCATCTTCTAGTTTTATTTGGTATTGCATTATGGTGAACTCTTTGGGCAATAAAATGAAGTTTGTTTTTCCTCCTATGACCTGATTCTCTTAGAGCCCGTCCACTTAAATCTTGTTATTGCAGCTGGAAAAGAGTGTTGTGCTTTTCAGGCCGAAATTGATTGTTGCTGGTGCAAGTGCTTATGCTCGACTATATGATTATCCATGGATTCACAAGGTAAACTTATTTGATGATTCTTTGGTTTTGTGATTGACTTTCATTTATCCTTTTCTAACAGTAGAATGTCTTGATGTTGCATTGTTTGTCTTATAATGGATTTGGCAGGTTTGTGACAAGCAAAAAGCCATCTTGTTGGCTGACATGGCCCATATTAGTGGGTTGGTTGCTGCTGGTGTCATCCCATCACCATTTGAATATGCAGATGTAGTTACAACACAACACAAAGCACCACGTGGAGCATTGATCTTCTTTAGGAAGGGAGTAAAAAGATCAACAAACAAGGACAAGAACTGAGTTAAACAGTCATTTTTTTTAATTTTCGTACCTTCTGCTGTGTTCTTGATATCCCACCATCGACATCTTGTTTAACCACCATTAACCTCTACATTCTCTCCCCAATTATTCTGAGGTGGGGGTTGGGGTTGGGGTGGGCTATGCAAGTAGGGAAGCGCTCATAAGAAGTAAAGCAAAGCTTGTCATGGTTTATCAGTATAGCACTGCTTAAATATTGTAGGGCACTGCAATTTTTAAATATGAGTTCCGTCTAACAGGTGATGTATGATTATGAAGACAAAATTAATCAAGCCGTGTTTCCTGGACTTCAAGGTGGACCCCACAATCATACTATATCTGCCTTGGCAGTTGCACTAAAACAGGTTAATTTTCATTTAAATTCTTTGAGAAAATGTTGTTATGATCCTTGCTGACCTTTTTTTTTCTTCTTATTATTTTACAATTGCAGGCTATGACACCAGAATACAAAGCATATCAGGAGCAAGTTCTAAGTAATTGCTCAAAATTTGCAGAGTTAATACCTCTGAGCAAGAAGTTTTTGCATGCCATGTAGCCTACCACCATCTTATTTTTGTTATATTCTGAGCTAGCTCCTTTGCTGTTATTATGTTTACAGCCTCCTGTGCGCAGGCTTTGTTAGAGAAAGGTTATGACCTTGTATTTGGTGGAACTGAGAACCATCTCGTGTTGGTGAATTTAAGAAACAAGGTACACCCACATTTCTGGTCTTCCTCATGTGAGTGACTAGTTCATTACCCTCTTGCTTTGTGATGAACCAGTCGAAATACATGTTAAGTTAGACACTTTTTAATTCCTTCTCTATTCTTCTGCTTTGAGAATCATAATTGATTCACTTTTAGTGCCAACAATGGATCATTTTGAAGTTAGTTGGTTTAATATGTAAGCAGCCTTGTACTTGTGCCTTTTCATTTTTTCTTTTTATGGTCTTTTTTTCTGCATATGCAGCTTTGGAAAAAAAAAATTCCCTGAGGTGAACTGAAGACTGTTAATTTTCTTATTGTGAAGCTGAAGAAATGACAATGTTGTGGAGGATGCGTGTTCTATGCCAACACATTAGCTGTGTCACATTTTCGGTGCATTTGTTATTAGTTTAACTGAATTGAGACATTTTTATTATTATAATTTAGCAAAATTATTACATTTTTGGTCCTTGATCTTTGTGAGTAGTTAAATTTTAGCCATCAATTCAACCTTCGTCAAATTTAATACCTCATATTTCCATATTTAAATAAAAATGGTCCTAGCTGTTTGAACTCCGTTAAGTCCTAACAGTGCAATGCACATGAGCTTTTATAAATATTACAGTTTTGGTCCCTTAAGTTTGAACTGTTTACAGTTTTGATCACTTATGTTTTTTCAATTTTTAGTCTCTCAAGCAATTCCATTAGCAATTAAGAGATAGTTCAACAAAGACTAGATTTGTCGAAAAATTGAAATTTTAGGTACTATGTTTGATGGAGGCTGAACAACAGGAACCGAAGTTGAACTAGTGGGATATGATGGACCAATGTAATTATCCCTCACAATTAATAAATTGTAAATCTTGTTGTTTGTTGGCTCATCTTTTATCTTGAGTTATATCAAGGAAAATACTCGGGAAATTCTTTATCTTTTTTTAGTTTTGAAGGAAAAAATGAGTGAAATGCCTATACAAACATATAATTGGAGGCAAATGCTAATTTTTACACCTTTTTCATCTTTTTGTCATGATATTCAACAAATTTATTTAAGTTTTTAGGGTTGATTATAAATTTGTTTTTGAAGGTTTGAGGGTTGATTACAAATAAAAAATGCAATGAATATTAGTTTTCAACAATTTCACTTTTTCCTTTCGCTTTCCTTCACTAAATTCTGAATCTTAATGGACCATAAATCATTTTGCACATGTGAATTACTCATTTATCATTTCTGTAGGGTATTGATGGATCTAGAGTTGAAAAAGTTTTGGAGGCTATGCATATAGCAACGAACAAAAATACCGCTCCTGGGGATATGTGTGCCAGTGTATCTGGAGGCATTCGTATAGGTAAGCCTTTTCGCTGTGATTATGTTGCAGTCTTTTGATTTTTTACCTTTTAATTCTTGATGAGTTCTTTACTATCTAATAGGTACTCCAACTCTCACCGGCTCTCACATCAAGGGGATTCATTGAAGAAGATTTTGTTAAAGATGCAGAGAGTGTTTTGATGCATCTGTAAAATTGGCCCTAAAGATAAAGGCCGACACAAATGGTTCTTAACTCTGTTATTTCTTTTTGCATTTTACCTTTTCTCTCTTGCATGGCATGCCCATCTATCCTAATATTAATAACTGTAATTTTCCCATTCATCTAGTGTCATTCTGTGATCAGGAACAAAATTGAAGGACTTTGTGACATCTATGAAGTCAGATGCTCATCAATCTGCATTGTCAAAGTTGTTTCTTGAGGCTGAGGATTACGCAAAATAATTTTCTACTATTGGTTTTGAGAAAGAGAATGAAATTCAAGGAATAAAGCCACGCTGGAACTTTTCGAGGTAAATTGGATCTTTCCAAAAAACTTTGCTAGATTCTGAATATCACTTTGCAACTGATGCTTTTTCTTTCTATCAAATTAAAATGCCTTGCATGCCTTGAATTTTCGTAGGTAGAAGGATTGAAAATCACGCAGACTTGTTTACCCCAAGCATATCAAGAATTATAATGTTCCCTTGATTGTAAGGCGCGCGTATGGGGATATATCACCACCATATATTTCCCTTGATTTATCATTTCATTCTCTTAGAACTGGAATTTCATCTTTTCATAACAAGACTTGGAACAAACAAGAAATATCATAATATATCAAACTAATGTGTTAAGAATGCTATCTATTTACAGGGTGGTATATTGATTATTCTGATAATGTGGCAAACAGGGTAATGGCACTGATCTTATCATTGCCACTTCTCTCTTGATTTTCCATCAAATATACTCTCGACTTCTATTATGTTAATATGTTGTAAAGTTTTGATATGCATTTTCTAGTTTTACATTAAATTTGGTTGATTTGATGTTCTCTAAGGGTCAAATCTAGATTAAGAATCTTTATCCATTTTCCCTTTGTTTTTGGGGGCTGGACCTGGCAAGGAATTGCACACATGGGGTACA
The DNA here is from genome assembly GCA_019321725.1 of Paulownia fortunei. NCBI lineage: Eukaryota > Viridiplantae > Streptophyta > Magnoliopsida > Lamiales > Paulowniaceae > Paulownia > Paulownia fortunei. The sequence continues at coordinate 11,803,034 of CM033105.1, read as the reverse complement.
AGCCATGAAAAGGAGTCATATTCAGATGACTTATATCTGGATACTATTCCTAGAGCTTATCTTGAATTGATTGCATCAGATAGAGATTTGGGTTAGTCTTGTGATCATGATAGTCTTGTGTTGTGTTGGTTTATTGGATAAGAGATCTTAGAGGAAAAAAGTGTCGTAAGTCCTTGCATGTATTAACAAAAAACAAGTATAAAATGACTTAGTAATTAAAACATCACCCTCGAACTCATATTAATTGGAATTCACCACGTTATAGAAGGCTTATAGCTAAGAGCTTCAAAAAAAAGATTTACAGCATAAGACAAGCACAACATAGTTCTAAACTATGTCCATATTTTTCTCTTATATAAATATTTTGTTGTTCTGAATCTTTGAAGTATATAAGATCATCAATCTATTTGTAATTCCCAGGAAAATTTTCCAGAAATTCTGGACTAGTTTGTTTTGGGATCAAATCATTCATTTTCATGTTAAATAATTTATTATTTTTCTAGGTGATTTATGTTAGACTGAAAATAGAATGTAGATGTTTTTGTCTAAGATTCCTTGGATTCTACAAAAGTCATTATGATGAATCTTATCTATGACTAGTGAAAATTTTCAGAATTTTAGGCAATTGTCTTTTACATTGAGTTGTAAAATTAAAACTTGTTCCGCCTTCTTGGCGAGAGGCCTAGAATTTCTTCTCCTATAGATCGTTATTAGATTTGAGTAATTTTAATCTTTTAACCTAAACAGCCTTTAGTTGTAACTCATTTCCCACTAAGTTGTTGCAGTTTTACCTCTTCAATCATGAAATAATAGAAAAAAAATTCTTGAAGATCACCCTACAACATATAATTCTACTAATAGCCTAATCTTCTAATGATTTCCCTATTGATTTTGTTCTATTCTAACGAGCAAAATTGATTGTCATTCAAAACCTTTGAAACAAAATGTCAACTAATGCTTGAAAATAATCTTTTGGACACTTAATACAGGTGTTCTTGCCTTTGCTATCTTTGAAGTTATAGCTTGCACATGCTAACCTAGAGGAAACTGGACTTGCCCTTGTTGTCTTTGAAGTTATAGCTTGCAAATGCAAACCTAGAGAAATCTGGATTTAATAGAAATAAGGAAAATGTCTGAATGGTGTCTTGTAATCAAGAATAGTAGCGCACACATTATTTTTCTTTTTGTTAGGTCTTTTGGGAAAGGATGAAATTGTTTTCATTTATTTTTGGCAAATATTTAACCAAAATCCGAGTATACTGCACACACATTGCAAAGGAAAGAGAAGCCAACAAAGTTTGTGGCCCTTGGAGAAGGGAAGAGGTGTGATGATTTGTTGATTACTAGGATGAAGAGTTTTTTTTTCTTAATACATCTAATTTTGCCTGAGATTTGATGGTAAAATTACTTATAAACCATCTAAATTAGGACCATTTTAACGTATTGATCGTTATGCAATAAAGCTCTATTATTTACCCTAGGTTGTGAATGCAGGATCTCAACTTTTGTATAGTAACCCTTCTCAGCTCTCAGCCCTCAAGTGCCCTGATTATTTTATAGCATTACTGATACTGAATGAAATCGGATTTAACTTAATATTTTATTATCTAAATGGTGGTCACACCAACTACTGGTGACTAGGTATGATTTTTAGGTTCTCTCTCCCTTGGCGCATGATTGTATTTTAACGTAAATAATGCATCCTTAGTTTTGGGAATTTTATGCCCATTTATATTCAAAATTATCTATATCTTGCTTTATGTTTCTCAAATGTCTCATATTTTCCCCTAAGAGCCAAGGTAGAAAGCCTTTCAAGAAATCACCAATTGGTAGGACTTACATTCTTGTCCCTATATTTTACAACTAATTCAATTTTCATCCCTAACATCACCACTTACAGTTTCAATCCTTAAACTCTCACTTTTTTTATAGTTTTGGTTCCTGCCATTATCTTAGGCATTAGTTTGGGCACTTGAGCAATAAGAGAACCCTGTTCACTTTCGCACCAGATCAATTTATTGTTCCTCTTTTCCTTTCAATATTCCTGTCATTTGGGGTCTTCCCTTTGTTCAAAAGAACAAAGAAACAAAAACTAAGGGCAAGGGAGTGTGTTGTGAAACTAAATTCACCAAAAAAATAGTACAAGCTATCATGCATCCACATCCAACAAGCAAAGAAGAGAAACATAGAGTAAAGATGGCGTAACCACCAATCAATTATCTGAAGATGTGGATTTGAGCTACTATTGATAACATCATGGACCAAAAACAACCTAGAAAGGGTATGTGCCTGCCCAAAAGCAATGCGTTAATTTGTTTTATGGGACCAAATACAACAAGATACAAAAATACTTTAATTTGATAATGCACCATTAAGTTTAATTCACAGATTCATTAATGAGCATCAAATTAAGGAATAAATCACACAAATTCAACTTATAAATGTAATGTCCTCAAGAAATTAAAAAACAATAATCAAATTGTCAAACACCTTGTATATAATCTAATAATCAATGTACAAACTTTAATTAAATTCCCTAAACATCCAAACACAAAACATAACTCAGGTGTAGTCAAAGAAACATAAACAGGAAATAAGGTATTCTATTGAATAAAAAAAATAATTAATGTCTGTTCATTCAAAACACAAACAAAAAATTTAGACTATTACATAAAAAATACTTCAAAACATCTCAAACTATAATGGAAAATGAAAAAGACCAAAGTCCTTACCAAAATCTGGAGTGAAATTAGTGTATGCTTGCTGCTTCTTGGGTAATTCCTCCATGAATTGGCCAAAATAAACCAACCTTTTACGATTTCTGTAAAATTAGAGTTTTGAAAATTAGGGGATTTCCATTTCAAATGCACTAAAACATGAAGAAAGTGAGTTTTTTTTTATTGAATTGGGGTGGAATATTTTAGCAACAATTGGGGATTTGTTCGATTTTATGTTGGAAAGTTAGGGCTCTGTTTGGTGTTGGGAAAAACATCTTGGGGAATGTATTTTGAGTAGTGAAATTGGGGAACATGTGGAGAATAAGGATGTGTTTTGATGTTTTGTTAGGAAGGTTATATATTTTGAAAGATATTTTTTACTGTAAATCTTGTCAATGTTATTTTCATGTAATTAGTGGGAAGTATAGGAGAATATATAATTATTTAATTAAAATAATGATTAATAAGTATTTGGGGGAATAAAAATATATTTTCCCAAAATTATTTTCCTCTTGAGAGAAAGAAAACGTTTTTTGGAAAAATAGAACCAAAATAGCATAGGATTTTCGAATGAGGGATTTGAGATAAAATTTGTTAGTTGAAGATTCAAGCTTGAAATGGGGGTTAGAAACCCTCACTTCATGCTCACGTGTGTTTGGAACATGAGTAATTCTGTTTCAAAATAACTTCAAATTTAATAGTAGGGAATGAAAACTGTAAAAAAAGGTTATGATAGTTTAAGGACTGAAATTGTTTGTGGTTATATGAGAGGGACAAAATCCGAATTAGTGGTAAAGGACAGGAATGAAAAATATGATTTTTCCCCAATTGGTTATTGGTATTGAGATGTATGCTTAAATATAGTATGGTATTAGAGTTTGGATATTGATGTGGTATGAATCCAAGACCTCAAAACTCAATTCCTCGCAAGCTATCAACTTTTAGGTGGGCTCATATTTGCATGGTCTTTTTCATGGTAAAAGTGCTTACTGAATTACAAATTGGAAGGGTGGTGGCACTCTGGGCTTGTGCTCGTCATGTAATTTTATGCGTCATGATGGAATTTCTCTCTCATCCAAGCATTTGGTGAAGGGAGTTTTTTCTCTACCTCAATAAAAGTTAGGTTAAAATGACTTTACCTCGATCTTATAAATGTTGAGTCGAGGGAGCTTTTCTCATTATTAAGTGTTGGGGCGAGGAAACCTTTCCTCTACCGCACTAATTATAGAGGTAAAGAGGTTTTTTCTCTATCGCACTAATGCTAGGGTGAGGATGCTTTACCTCTACCTCTTCTATTTATCCTCGTGTGTGGCTTGGAGGTTTCTGTCGGGGATAAAGCCCCCCAAGGCACTGTCGCTTAAAGGATTAAATACTTCTAATTTGAACTTAGTATTTGCATTTGCATTTGTATTCTCATGTGATGAGTTATAATCAACTTTCATATTTCTCTTCTCGTTAGGGATCGTTAATCACCATGAGTTATTTTAGACAACTTCTTATAGGTGGATGTATTGAGTGATCGCCATGAGCTAATCTAGGCAGCTTCTTACAGACATAAGCCTCTTTTGACTTCTTGTAGGCAAGTAATTTGATAATTTGTCATGAGTCGCTTTAGGCTTATTATAGGTAAGCATTTTGATGCCTATGAATGGCTTCTTATGTGTGAGCCATGAAAGCTTCTTAAAGGTGAACATTTTAGCATGTCACCATGAGTGTTTTAAACGACTTCTTGTAAGTAGGTGTTTGTGATTCCTAGCCTACAAAAATGACGAGTTCGAGTAGAGTGCAGGAAGTTAATTCTGAAAAAATATTTTATTATTGATTTAAAAGAAAAGTTTACATTAGAAAGTTGATACTACTATTTCAAAGATAACTAATGTTCCACTTAGGGAAAAGAAAAAAATATTAAGCGAAGATTTTGACAAATGATCTCAACAAACCACTTAGATTCTATGCTACAATGGTAGCGCACGGGCGTCCGCACCATCTGCTATCCTACTCCATCATGCTCTTCTCCTCTGGATAATGTTCCACCCTTGCTAAGCTCACCAGGTAAAGCCTTTGCCTTCTCTTTTTTGAGGGATAACTCTGTGCCTCCATCTGCCGTCGGGACTTCTTTAGACTTCCTGAAGGTGTTCATGAAGCATTATCTCACTACCCTTAGGTCCTGACAACTTCTCCAATTCCCTCGGTAGTAAGGAACTTCACCTTCAGATGGTATTTAGAGGCCACCACTTGGAATAAGTGGAGGTTGGGTCTTCCCATTGTCATACTGTAGGCTGAGAGGGCCTCCACTACAAGAAACTTCATTACTTTGGCAATCGCTTCGGAAGTGACCAAAGGGATAAGGGGAGAGCGACTTCCCCTAAGATTTTATCTTGCCTCCGTAGAATCTAATGAGGGGGATGTTTATGTTGCTAAGTTGAGCATTGCCTATCCCCAACTGATGAATGCGTTATGGAATATGATGTCAGTGGAATTCCCATAGCTAGCATTACAAATATCACTATGGCATCATTGTTCAACTCCTTTGATAAATTCAAGTTGCGGTTAGCTAAGTTGATCTCATCTCTCTGTGGTTGGAGATAATAAATTTACTCTGCCATAGCTAAAATTGTGCGAGTGCGTCCCCTCCACTGCTTCAAGAAGCATCCCTTGGCATTATGTAAGCCTTCACCAGATGGTCTTCTTAAGATGATGTTTATAACTCCAACAAATAGGGAGATTGTCATTTCCACAGCTTCCACTAGGGTGTCTGTGTATGGCTCATCCTTTATCTAGGGAGTGATATGCTGATGAAAATCCTCTTGAGGGGCTTGGGGTATTTGATTTATGGGAATGTACTTCTCGACCCTAGTCAATAATTCGTCTAGTGACGAAAGGGCCTTCTTGTGATAGATTCTTTGAACCTTCCATAGCGAAAGTCCTATTGCATGATGCCGCTGAGCAACTAATAGTTGATGTGGAGGACTTCATGTACCACCTCCATGAAGCATCCGACATAGTCCTTTAAAAACTCCCATCTCTTTGGGCGACCATGAATAGATATGTGGTTTCTTAGGGTACTTTTGTTTAATAGAAGATTGGTGCAAGAATCTTTGCATCAGCTGCTCAAGGTTGGTCATATTATCAGTGGGCAGTTAGTTGAACCAAATTAATGCATGCTTGGAAAGTGTGGTGCAAAAGATCTTGTAAAATACAGATCACTCAAGTCATATAAATCCACCTTGGTGTTGAACTTGTAGAGATGCTCCTCGGGGTAACCAGTCCCATCAAATTTTGAGAGGTTCAAAATCTTGACCCAAGGGAGAGACTCCACTAGTATGACTAGTTAGAAAGGGTTGCACTTGGATAGCACCACAGTGAAGTGCAAGTACTCCTCTATACGTCTGCATAACCTCGACAATATAGTTCACGGTAAGATATGTGTTCCTTCCATTATCGTGTTACTCATTGTATCCTTCTCGGGGAAAGATGCTCGACTGTTGACCTCCTCTTGAGCATTGACTCCCCTTAATCGTGATCCTTTGTGCCTCGGCTCAGTCCTCTCAAGAGGTAGGGAGGAGTCTTCGCTTCAACAAGAAGATTGAAAGGGCTCTTTCGTCCATTAGTTCTCAGCATATTGTGCTACTGCTCTTGTTGCGGCTCTCGTCGAGGCATCTTCTATCAGCACCAACAAAGCTTCTTAGGTGATTTGTAGCATGGCTAGTTGAGCTAGCTCCTCCAGACGTGGTGGTGTTTCATATTAAGAAAGACCTCAAACGTTAATTTCTTGCCAACTATCAACTTCCATGTGGGCTCTTGTCTTCGACATATACAAGTCGTTGAGGCCCTAGGGTTGTCCCGATAAAAATCCTTTGATGTTCAAGTTAGAACCAGATCAGATAGAGTAAATGCAAAGAATAAAAAACTATAAAATGTCCAATAAAATGACGTAGGTAAAAAATATTGGAATTGGGGGTATTTATAGTTGTCTGATTGAGGGTTATAATCCGATGTAGCATGGTGCATGGATCATTAAGGCTTTATGAGCATGTAGGCTTGAGCTATTCTTCTTAGGCCTCTTAAATTTAGCTTTTGGGCCTTGTGAGATTTTCACCCAGATATATAAGGAAATTGGAGAAAGTCTTATTACTTGCTCATGTTTCCTCCCATGTCTATACAACTTGCACCTTGCTATAAATGGGTTCCACATGCTGAGGAATTGTGAACCTTGGGAGTGTTTGCAACAAAATTGCTTTTAGATAGCAGAAGTGAAAAATAGTTGAGAATCAAAAGTTGGTAGTGTTTGCAAAGTGTTGTTGAAAAGTTAAATAAGTTAAAAGAGAGTGTTTGGTAAATAAGTTGTAAAAGTGCTTTTATTTGTATGAAAAAATCTAAATTGCCCTTCAATTCTAAAATAGTAATTTGTGTACATGTGTATATATATATATAGACATATATATAAACATTAAATATTTATATAAATATATATATTTTTATTTATATTTCATAAATATAATATATATAGATATTATAAATATATATGTATTTATATATTCATACAATTATTTATAAATACATATAATATATATTTTATATTCACATATACATAAATATATGAAAATATATATTTTATATTTCTAAATATATTTATATATTAAAAATATATAAATATAGAAAAATAAATTTATAGATAATTGTAAATATATAATTGTATTTGATATTCGTACAATTATTTATAAATACATATAAATATATCTATATATCCACAAATATATAAATATATAAAAATACAAGTATATATATTTATAAATACATATATGTATTTAATTATTTGTACAAATAATTATAAATATACAAATATATTTATATATTCACAAATATATAAATGTATGAAATATTTGATATTCATACAATTATTTATAAATATATCTATATATTCACAAATACATAAATATATAAAAATACAAGTATATATATTTATAAATATATATATGTATTTAATTATTTGTAAAAATATATATAAATATACAAATATATTTATATATTCAAAAATATATAAATGTATGAAATACACATATTTTATAAGTATATATGTATTTATATATTCATGCAAATGTTTATAAATATATATAAATACATTTAATATATATGAATTTTTAAAAATACACACACACACACACACACACATATATATATATATATATATATATATATAATATATATATATATATATATGTATATATATTTTCTTACAAATATTTATAATATATAAATACATTTATATATTTACAAATATTTCAATGTATAAAAATACATATATTCATATATGTATAAATATATCTATGTATTTATATATTCATTCAAATATTTATAAATGCATTTATATATTCAAAAATATAAATATATAAATTACATATATATATTTACAAATATATATATTCATGCAAGTATTTATAAATACATGTAAATTTATCATATATTCCCAAGTATATAAATATAGAAATACATATATATATTTATAAGTATATATAAATGTATTTATATATCGGTACAAACATTTATAAATATATATATATTCACAAGTATATAAACTTATAAAAATTAATTATATATTTATAATATATGTCATAAATATTTATATATTATATCTATGTCACATATTATATATTTATAAATATTTATATATTTATATAATGTAAGGGCATTTTTGGAATATAAAAATATATTGTTGGGGGCCAAAATGTCCAAAAGAATTTTTACATATTTGAAAAAAAACTAAGCAGAATAAAAATCTAAAAACTCCTCTTCCTTTTCTTATAGTTTCTGATTAAATTAAGCAGAAGTAGAAGCAAAAGTAGAAGTTGGCATTTAAAACACTAAATTTTTTTATTTTTTATTTTCAGTCAAACAAGGTGAGAATCACTTTTTTTCAAGTGTTTGCAAACACTCCCCTTGTCTCAGATGAATCAAATTATGAGGTCCTTTGTAAGTAGTATATAACATCAATTGCCTGTTCCCTCTTTCTCGAATGGTTTTGAGATGCATGACATAAAGTTCTTGCTGCTCCATACATGCTTGACAAGCAATTTATTCTTCTTTTATTCTCTGTCATTGGCCCAATCCCCTCTCCCATCCCGCCCGAAAAACTAAATGGATAAAGCCAAAACCAGAACATTGTCACCTTTAATAACTTCAGCACAATGAATGTTTTACATAAAACGGAGTTCATCTTTGAGTAAGTGAATGTGGAGTCTCGGGCCGTAGGCTCTTTTTAAAATTCCAGAGGATGTAAGGTATGTAATTAGTTGATTATGCAATCATTGTGTATTTTAACCCCGTCAAAACTGACAACTTATTTATGGTGTATATTTTTGGTGATGTAGAGTCATTGGCATTCTATCATGGGCAGGGGCAGCTTCATGAATGTCGGAAAGCTTAAATCTTCACCGTGGGCACTTGTTATCACTTGAAAAATAATTAAACAGCTTTTTTCCTCATTGTGTATAATCCGTAAAAAATAATTGATGATATCAATGTACAATTTCTCTAGATTTTTTACAAAATTGCTTTGTGCCAAGGTGTTCGACCCTCTTTTCTATTTACACCCTTATTGTGAACAAGATTTGGACAACTTTAAGTTTAGGGCGGAAAAGCAGTTAGCTCTTTCATTCATGCATCCAACACTTGGCTAAAATGTGCTAACTTAGTCTCCACCCCCCCCTCCCCCCACCCCCCCAATTCCCACCCCCAATAATTCATTCTTCTTCGTTTATATAACAATGGTCATTTTTTATCTTTGGCTCTAGTGATTTAAGATTTTGTCCTAAGTTATTCTAGTGATGGTTCCAGAGACGGAGCTATAATTTTAGAAAAGGGGGTAGATCGTCAAAAATATAATATTAATTAATTATTTTTTATCTATAAATAATTTTTTTCTTGTGATTTTTTCTTAACTAATTATTAAAAAATAAATACAAATATAAATAAAAATATGATATTTATACATAAATTTTTCATATCTATCATTAACTTGCAAAATTAGAAAATATGATTTGGATATTAAAATAATTCTCACAGTTTCATCACAATTTTATTTGTTATTATTAAGTGTTCAATTTTTTTTCATTATTGTGAAAAAAAATATTTTTTAAATAAAATACAGTTTATATAAATAACTATACATTTGTAAAAGATTATTTGAGCAAAAGTTTAATCGTGAAACTTATTTTAAATAAAAAAAATAATTTTAATATTCTAACTCTGATATTGTGAAATCATATCCCATAGGGTAATAGAAATGAGATAAGAATCTAATTATTATTGGACCAATAAAATTAAAGAGTAAATAAAATGCAAAGTATTGGACAAAGGAAACTTAATAAAAACAAATAAATTAAATAAATATGAATGGAAAGATATTTTAAGAAACCAATGAATTAAAAAAACCTAATAAAAAAATTAATGAAGTTCTTAACTTTTTTTATGGTGAAAGAGATCCATTATTCTAAAAATAATTCTTAACACTAATACAAATTTATAGTAATATGTGAAAAAATAGATTTTGCCAATCAAAATCGCTTTCAAAAATTAGAACAAGAATTAGAGAATTATTTCATAATCATTAACAAAATGAGATGTATCATGAAAAATCACTTTTTTTTTTTGCAAAATAAAAAATAAAATAATTTTAAATAATAAACAAAGAAAGTGGGATTAAATACGCAAAAATTACAAAATAAAAATAACAATAATAAGTATTTTTTGACTAAAATAAGCCATGATTGTAGAAATTAAATCATAATAAAATTTTAAAAGTTAGTATAAATACCATTAGAATTTTGTGTTAATAATAAGTTCCATCACCTAAAATTAAAATAATTTTAGAACATCTTTCGATCTATTAAATTAATATATTTAAAATAGGATCACAAAATTTTGAGGGGAGGTGGCTGCAAAATTTTGATGGGGCAGTTGGAATAATTTATTATTAAGTTTTTAAATTTATCAAATTTATATATAAAAAATAAAATTATCAAAAACTGACTCCGCCTTTAGAGACGAGCATTTTATGTACAAAGCTAAATATTAGGATGTTATTGGATTTCTGCCCCATTCTAAAAAATCTTATTTTATAAATTTTTTTCCCACAAATTTTTGTTTGTTTGGGTTTCAATAAAATTTTAAGGAGAAATTCATTTCCCACATAAAATGGCTAGGGTTCACTTTTTTCTTCAACAAAATTTCCTTCTCTAGCATCATATCTTTTGTCACAATATCTTTAATTTTTTCTCTTTCAACCAATAATTAGTACGAATGATTTCTTGTAGTTTTTTGACTTGTTGTCAGATAAAGTATTATTTTAATATTTTAAGCACATCAAATCTTGCTTTAATGAATCTCTGATTGAAAAAAGCCGAGTTTCCATATTATTTTAACTTTCGAATAAAATAATTTTTATAGGTAGTACTATATACCTCTATTTTTTCTGAAAATTTTATGATCAAGAATTTTTGTTGATTAGATCACTTGAAGAGCTCAGAAATATGAATTACGTATTATTTACAAGTGTGTCAAATGAAAATACATTTATTCTAATAATGGATGCTACAACTTTAAGGTTGTAATAAAAGTGCAGGTTGTGTCAACTAACAAATTTCTCACAAGTTCGAGTTCGATTTAAAGGGAATTTGTTTGAAAATTTCAGGAATATATTTTTTAAAAAAAGATGGGCTTTATGTGGTTTAAATTATATAAAAAATTATATATGCTATAAATAAAAAAAAACTAAAGTAATAAAAGTATTGAGGATTAGGGATCCGCTCTTAAATTTTAGATAGATGAATGATTATTTATTCTTTTTACCCCTTTTAATTATCACTATTGGAATTCATATATAATGAAAGTTCCAATGGAAATATGTTATCAAATAGCTCATGCAATAAGGTAATCATGATATTGTCTTACTATATGCAAATTATCTCTTAATGCCAACACTTGTTAATGAGATTAAGTATTTATGCATACAAGGTCTACAACAAATTAAGGTTTAACGTTTGCGGTTGGTGTAGTAAAACCAAACGTCTAGCTAAATGAACCCAAGTATTTGTTGTGCAATTAGTGATATATAAATCAAAAATCGCCACAAAATAAGTAGAGTTTAGATAAAAAAAATTAAAACAATAATACAACACACTTAAATATTTTCTACATTTATAACCATTTCTCTTCCTCCATCAAGAAGTTCACCCTTTCTCCTCAACAAAATAAAATTTAGAAAGATATAATAAAAGTAGAAAAGACTAAAAATAGAAGAGAAACTAGAGAATACATTTCTATTACTACTCAAAAACTTACATTACTACTAAAAAACTTAACCTAAAGAATGACAACAATAAAAAACAAATTCCCCTCTACCCCTCCACTCTTACAAGCTTAATACATGACCTATTTATAGTGCTTGGAGTATGCAATAGGTCAAACATATAATAGAGGAATTAAACAATCAAATGGTATACTAATTCTCAAGAATTGTTAAGTTGTTATACCAAATCCTTTAAATTTTTACCTACTAGATTAAATTGAATTTTTAGACCGGATACAACTAGATTTTGATGATGGGTAAAGACTAAAAGTTGTAGATCTTTCTTTTCTGATATATTTACATATGTTATTTATCAAATTTGGCTATCAAATAAGAAAAATATAGTCAAATTACCAAATCATGTTCAAGAGCCATCTTTCAACATTAGTAGCATATTGTAGCATGTTTATTGACCATTTTTACATATTTCCTCACCATCTTATATTCAAAAAACTTGTTTATCTATCTCTTATGTATAACATATCTAAATTTTAGTTTGAATCAATTTTGGTGTAAGAGATATAACATAATTAGTAAAATAGGTCAGGATTAGTTTTAACTCTGATCCGAATTTTTGGTGATTCATTTTGTATAACCACTTGTAAGCCAACTTCTTTGAACCTTACACATTTAGTATGGTATTCAAAGTTTACATAAACTTGTAGATGAAAGGCTTATCAATCCATAGTTTCAAAAATTAACCCAAAACTATTTCGGAATCAAAAGTTATGTTAGTTTCTCTAAAACTTGCACAAAATAAGATAAACTTTTAAATCTCATTTTTTTATATTGATTTTTTATTTTATTCCTGATACACAAAAATGATTTAATTGGGAATTCTATTGAAAATTTCAAAGTGAAAATAATTTTATAAATTATAATCAATTGTACACTTTTGAATGTTCATCACACTCCCCAACTAGCTTATTACTAGTCCCTAGTAATTATAATGTAGTGAAATGCAATAAAAATAAAAATAAAAAACATGGCATGATGATCATAATTTAAAAGAAACCTATAAAATAGTCTAACAATCACAAACAATTATTTGTCAGAGATCATAGATGCTATCGAGATTTTTTTTTTCATAATTTCCAAAAGAAGTTGTGCTTATATACACTAAGCCAACTTTTTATTCGACAGACCAAGATACATATAACTTCAAAATCAATATGAAAAAGCCTTCAACTCCATATTCTCATAGGTAAATATTTGTCATTTAAGTTGGAAAGATGTTCACTCATGGAGTTGAAAAATAATTAAAACACTCAAGAAAATAGCTTAAATGATTTATGATAAGCATTCAAACTAAAAATGAGCATAAGATAGGTAGTTACAAAATTTGAAATACCTAGTCTATCTTACCCAAAAATATGCCTCAAAATTTTATCGGTTAAGCTAAAAACAAAATCGTGATTTTTTTTATACAACATGACTCGCATGATAACAAAAGATCAAAAGAAGGATTTATAATTATACTCACATCACTAGCAATAAAGAGAAATATTTTAATAGAAATAGATAACTACACAGGTTCACCCAATTCATTTCTCCACATAAGCATCTCAAATTGAAATGAAACCAGTTCAAATGATCAATTAAAGTTTAGAATGCTTGTTTTCTCAAACTCTCCACTTATTCACAAAAGATGTGAATATTAAAAAGTAAACACTTTAACATTATCTGAATTTTTAATTATATGTATCGCAACCATTCTTTCCACAAGGCTTAAGATGTGCATAAGACTAATTTTTTTTTATGATAGTACCCTTGGACTCTAATAAATGAGGATTGCAATTATATTTTGATAATTCACAAAATTTCAGCTAAAAACTTCACAAAATGCCTTGTTATGCAAAAAAAAAAAAAAGGGTACGTCTTAAAAGTGTCAAAAGATTACCCTTTACTCTGGCCAGCCTTATGATTTCAATGGATCCAAAAGAAAATACGCTTGAATTAAAAAAAAAACTAAAAAAAACACATTGAACACACAAAACATGATATCAACTATCCCCTCTCCCAACCTAATCGAGACATTATTCCTATTATTGAAAATAGATAGAAAAGCAAAGTTTAAAAAATATCACCTAAATATAGCTTATTGAAAAAAATAAAGTTGAAACAACATAAAATACAATATTAGTTGAAACCATTAAAGGTAAATTTCACGGGCTAAGAGTCTAATTCATTTTGTATTTTCGATCACTGTCCTTGTTGTACCAATCCACATAGGCTAAGGCTGGATCAGGTTCTGGCACATATGCTAGAAGTTGATCAATCAGTTGGTGAGGTGTCTGAGTAGAAATGAGGATTCATTTCGCAGACTGTGAAATAAATTTTTTTTCCACAGCATGATCAAAAGATAGCAAACTATCATAGAAACCATTAACATTAAGAATACTTATAGGTTTTTGGTGAATTTGAGTTGTGCCTAAGAGATAATTTGGAATAATTCCTCCTGTATACCAAAATCACCAGGTAGACTGATGAATGCATCTATATTATTTAACATATTAGGCATTTTTTCCTGAATATGTGAAATTTTTAGCTCATGTCCAATGGTCATACCGATGATATTCTGTACTATTAAAGATTTTGGGATAACTCATAAAACTTTGACTCCTTCTATATGAGCAGAAGTAGCAACACTCCCCATTAACCTCAGACTGTCTGCCCCATATACTAAATAAATTTTTCTTTCTGCTAAAATTCTACCAAGGTTATTGGCTGTCCCTATAAACTTACCATTTTTCCCATAATTGGATTCACAAAAGATACAAATACAGTTGAACTTGAGAGTGGAAGAGACTTTCATTTTCTTTTTTTTTCTTTTTTAAAAGTGAATTGTGTAAAAATGGAGTGAGTACGATGCTATTTATTGAGGCATGAACAGAGAATGCTTTTATTGCATGTTTTTTTCTTTTGTCTAAAATATTAAAAATAAGAACACACAAAATTTAAAAATTATCTATTTACCCATGAATGAATATGTAGTTTTGATTGTGGCTCACATGTTTCTCTGATTTTATATCCAGTAACGACTTAAATGCCCTCTATGGGTCGAGGATATGCTTCCCATTTAATTTTCTTATAAATTGGCAACAAGGTCTTTTAATATTAGATTCTCAAATCTATAACACTCATATTCATCTTGAAAGTAATTTCATAAATCAAGAATTGCATGATGTACTAATGCACATGAATGCATTTCAAGAGTCAATATAATATCATCTAAAGACTCCTTACTCAATCCATCCATAATGAATTGAATTTTATCTTCTTTATTTTTAAAAACCATTCCTAAGGAATGACATCTTGTATTACAAGTGTATCGAGCACATTTGTGATGAACTTATAACTTATATTTTTTTTACCCTTCATTTTTTTGAATATGTATTTTTACCAAAACTAGACATGTATTTAGTAAGCAAGTTTTAAGATTCATACGAAAACTCATCTGCTACTCTTACTTTTGCTTTAATTATTAATCCTATGTCCCTTGGGATGCCCTTGTGCATAAGCATCCTTAATCTTTCAATCCTAGTTTTATAAATTTTTAAAATTGTATTTTTAGGTTGAAAAGAAAATCATTTCTTGAAAGTTAGAAGAATGTCATCCATTTTGAAAAGAATGAGAAAAAGAGAGAAACTTTGTAGAAATATTTCAATTATTTAGGAAACTGATAAGTCTGACTTTAATAGCCATGGAATACCGTTATCTGCCACTTACCCAGGAAAAGAAAGAAAAATAAAAGAAAGAAAGCCTACAAAACAAATAAGTTAATGAAAATAAGTATATATATACACTAATCATAACAAGGGTTAGAAAGAAAAAGAATTTCTTCTTGTGAAAATTGATTCTCCAGAAACGGTTTGAGTCTTTGTCCATTTACTTTGAATACGTTACCATTTCTAGGATTTTCAATATCAATCGCCCCATAAGGATATACTTCTTGTACAAAAAAATGACCACTTTACATTGATCTCAATTTTCTAGGAAACAAATGCCATTGAGAATTTTAAAGCAAAATGTTTTGACCAACCTCAGATATTTTTCTTGAAATTTTATTATCATGAAAATACTTGATTCTTGCTTTATAAATTTTAGAACTCTCATATGCATCATATGTGATACCCGAGCCTCTCACTACTCACATGGCCAAATATGATTCATGCATTACATGTTAATTGCGTGTTATTTGCATTTATATTGACATCATATAATTCATTTTATTTTATACGGCGTTCTTAATCATTAAACTTAATTTTGAAGTTTTCGCACGGTATTGATTATCGAATCCCCTAACCTAAATGGTCAATTATACATTGGGATAAGAAGAAAATTAGGTATCAATATGATGAATATTACTAGGTTACACGTTATAATTTTTAGAAGCGTTAAAAGTGTCACTAGTAAGTTTATACGGTTTAATTTGATTTGATCAAGTTATTTCAATAGTATATATTTGTAAATTAACATACTTGGGATATTGGACATGATATAATGTGATTTAAGTGTCATATTACAAGGTCCATATGTGCATATGATTTTAGAAATGCAAACATGACAAGCATTTAAGAATCGAATGCCAATCGGTTTAGAGATCGAATGAACGGTTAAGAAATTAGGGTAGAATTTATTATCCGATCATACAAAAATTAAAATAGGTTGTAAATATATAAATAAATAATGAGAAACACTAGATTACAGCTGTATAAGATGTGTGTAACATCAGATTTGAACCACCACTTGACACCTCAAGCCTTACCACCTCAAGCTTTGCCATATCAAGCTACCACATCAACCTTTCTTCATTTCTATCCTTGAACCACGACCCAAAAACTATTTCCTGATCTATTTCACCTCCAAAAACTCCATATGAAATTTTAGAAGTTGCTCCCAAGTGAGTTCCAAGTGAAGAAAAAGTGAAGGAAGCAAAGAGAAGTAAGGAGAAGCAAGTAGAGACTTAAAATTCTGCATAGGTGAGCTTAGCCTATGTTTTGATTTTAATTCTTAAATTGTTTGAGGGTTTATGATTTTTAAAGATTCTATTATTGTTTATAATCATGTTAGGATGTTATCTATGGTCTTATAATTTACAAAAGAAGGATTTTTAGTTTCAAAATCCCAATATAAATCACTAGGGATAGAAACTGTACACTTGTTAGTTTTTATTTTTAAAGCTTTATACATGTATAATAACTTGATTAAAACCTACATATTTCACCATATATGTATTTATATATGAGTTTCGGTGATGTATGTAAGTTTGGAGAGGTTATAAATTGAAATATGGTTTGATTTTTAAAGAGAGACCCAAAACTGTCATGAAAGAATTTATAGTTTCTGTGCTATGAAAATTGGGCTGGTTTTGCTGAGGTAAATCAGAGATTTTAGGACATTATAAAATATGGTTACATTTCTCTACACGTTATCTAAGTGTGGTAAAAATTTGGGAGTGATTGGATATGCTTAAGGATGTCAAAATTAGCATGCAACTAAATTGGACAGTAGGAAAATATGAAAATATGAATCTGTCCCATTTGATCACTTAGCATGTTTCAACCTAGACATGTTGCTATTGAGTGTTAACAATTAGGTACATGCTATTAGAGTTATAATACTTCAATTACATGATATTTTCATGTATTTAAGATGAGAAATTGAGGTATTTGAGGGACTATATTGGGTTCTAGTTTGTGAAAGCTTGATTGTTAGCTAAATACCTTGGTGTTTAAGGTCTTAGTATGAGATTTTGTACTTTCAACTTGCCAAATTGGGAATGGTGCTTGATGTTGGGTAATATTACAGGCTATTTTGCATCAAAGGTTGGAGAGGAATACTAAACAAATTTAGACTAAGCCACCAACCAAGTGAAAGGTAAGTAAAGATTCATTTGCAACTACAATACATAGACATAATAGATGTGTGAATTATATGTAATATCATAAATCATATGTGCATAGTAGAGGGCTCTCCATTGAGCATACATACATGAGCATTATCATTGGCACGTGCATGCATCATATACGAGTATTGTGATAAATCTTGCATTGCACGATATGATTCTGAGAAAGAAAAATATTTTGCTGACCACTACTAGTGCACCGAAGCATGCATGGATTTGTATGGTTTTATACATGGATTTACAGGTTCGCATGCATGGATTTGCATGTGTATGAGTATGCATGGATTTGCATGCTTATATGATTATTGACCATTGGATTATAGCGGTGTACAGAGCTCTTTTCTGGTGCATGGGATAGTAGCATTGGTCAGGGGCCCAAGAAAGAAATGATTTTGAGAGAAATATTTTGATGTATAAAATTACATTGTGGGCATAGCATTTTGAGATGCATGACTTGATATTGTAGATTCTTCTTTGACATGCATAATCTTTACTTACTGAGCATTAACTCATATAGTTTATGCATTGTAGGTGAGTACGACAACGCTTGAAGCATCTTTTACTAGTTGGGCGGCTGTTGAAGCTCCTGCAGGTGTCTGAGGGAGTGTGTACATAGATGACGACCTGTTGGACTATTTTGTTGGCTTGTTATATTTTGAGTCTGTTGTATTATATTTTTAGATGGTACTATATTTTGCTTTTAAAACTTTACTATAAATAAGTATGTAAATATTGTGGTCGTTGTGGGTGTTGTGCTTTTATATAAATACTGATCCTGCTATATACATGACATGTGTGAGAAAATACTTTAAACAGGGTTGTGCATGTAAGAAGTGATTTATCTTTTCTTAAAGTGTTACAAAAAAAATATTCCATGCATGCACACAGGTTCTATCATGTAAAATTATATTATATATATAGTTGTATAGTAATGGGGGTGTTACATCATGCTCTGAGTGTCATGAGCAGATATCAGTTCAATTTAGGGAAGAACACTGGAAAACCGTTAAAATAATCCTCAAGTACTTGAGAAGGACTAAGGATATCTTTTGATATATAGCAACAGAAAACTAAAACTGGAGGGATATATAGACTCTAGTTTTTAGTTCGATATAGATGACTGAATGTCCATGTCTAGATATATATTCACCATGAATGGTGGTGCGGTCAGTTGGAAGAATTCCAAACAAGACACGACTGTAGAATCTACTACTGAAGCTGAATATATTATTGCATCAGATGTAACAAAAGAAGCTGTTTGGATAAGAAATTTCATCCAAGGGTTGGGTGTAGTTCTATCCATTATTGATCTAATTATAATTTATTGTGATAACAATGGAGCCATTACACAAGCAAAGGAGCCAAGATCTCATCAAAGGTCCAAGCACATAATGAGACGATATCACTTGATCAGAGAGATCATTGATAAAGGTGATGTCATTTTTGATCGAGTTGCCTCATTAAAAAATGTAGCAGACCTACTTACTAAGCCCTCAACATAAAAGATATTTGACGAACAATTTGAGAAGATGGACCTTAGATACATGGCTAATTGAAGCAAGGGCAAATAGGAGATTGTTAGAGTAGGATGTCCAATGCCCTAATTGGATTGAGTGTATTGTACTCTTTTCTTTTGTAAAGACAATCTTATTGGAAATCATATTAATAAAAAGGCATTTTCATTATCTGATGTCATGAATTTTTTATTTTTGCACATTAGATAAAGTCCTTACACTAAATTTAACTATGGGGCATGGTCGTGTATATGATAGCGATCATGGAACATGCCTCTAAAGCTTTGGTCTTAAATAAGTTCTAAGTCGAGAACTTTTTGAGATAGAATATCAAATAGGTCAATAAGACTCGTATATATAATGCATGCTCGTAAGACGAGAATGTTGCATTCCATTGGCATTAGCGTAAGTATGCAAGTGTATGTATATGGGTGATTGTTAGGAAATAAGTACACCGAATATAGCTCACAAGAAATTCTTAGTTGGAGCTTTGCGTGTCGAAATAAGAATTTCTGTATTGCAATAGTACATGGCTAGTCCTCTGACTTGAGGTACGATGGTAACCTTGTGTGCATCCTGCAACACTTTGATATATCTTTTGATTGATTGATAATTACAAAGGGAGTATGTTGGATGTTGCATTGGTATGCATGGAGCTTTGTGATTCATAGTTCGTGATCCAAAGACCTTGGTCAAGGCAGGATGAATTATGATTCATCAGGAATCATTGGAACTTGAAATGTGATCACAGTTATTAAATTATTTTGGGTTTCGACTTATAATTCATATCCTACATTCAATCAGGAGATTAGTTATCGAAAGGATCGTACGTGGATGATTCTCGCAACTGAAAAAGGTTTACTCGTTATTTCATCTGAGACTAGTTTGCCAGGATTACTTGCTAAATGTTTTTATGGATAGTAAGGTTCTTAGAATTAAAGAGTTCATTCCAAAGCGAATTAATTAATTAGAATAATTATTATTCATAAGTTGCAAATGTTGTAAGCCTACTACTAGTTTAGTAGTGAACCTAAGAGGGTCACACATCTTTATGTAAAGTAATATTTCTAATTTTGGAATTTATCCAATGATTGAGAATTAATTAGTTAATATTGATTAATTAATTAATTAAGGGTTCTATTTAATTTAATAGTTAAATTAAATTATTTAATTAAGTAATTAGATTATTTACTTTGACCTAATTTGATTGAAAAATCCAAATTGAGTAAATTAAATTAATCAATTAAATTAATTAATTTAGGATTAAATCAATTAAATTGATTTATGGATTTTTTAAGTCCAAGCCCAAAAATTAATATAGATTACTTAAGAAGCCCACTAAAATATGAAGATAATAAATTAAATAAATATGATTTATTTTATTAGCATATTTATAAATAAATAAATGTAGTGATCGATTTTTATGGGATAAAAATTGGCCACTAAGGTTTATTTAATATATAAATATATTTATGGTATATATTTGA
The DNA here is from genome assembly GCA_019321725.1 of Paulownia fortunei. Lineage (NCBI taxonomy): Eukaryota > Viridiplantae > Streptophyta > Magnoliopsida > Lamiales > Paulowniaceae > Paulownia > Paulownia fortunei. The sequence goes on along the minus strand of CM033105.1, from coordinate 11,782,062 downwards.
TATATATCTATCTTAATAATTATTTGAAAAGTTCAAATTAATATTAACAATATATGTAGATAATTTTGATGATTAATGTAATTTTAAATAAGTCCACATACATAGGAGAGAGAAAAATAGAAGAGTTGTTGGAAGATTTGGAATCTTTCAAAGATAAAATTTTAAAATAGTTCAAAATTGACAAACTTTCCAAGAGTTGGAGTAGGAGCAAAATTCCAACCCCTATAAATAGGGATGGCAAAAAATTAGCTATGATAATAAGCAAAAATTGTTTTGTTAAGTCTTTTATTTTTCTCTCTAAGAAAAGAAAGAAAAAGTGTTTTCTTATAATCTTGATTTTATTGTTCTTTAAAAGAAAATTAGTTTTTTGATATTATCTTTATATTCAAGTTTCAAAAACTTAAAGAATCAATATTTATTGTTTTTGAAAGTTTGTTCTTGATTCATCAATTGGATCAAAAGATAAAATTTACTCCAAATCTAGATTAGTAAATAATTAAAAGGATACTCGCGAATCTTTTTAATTGGTGTTGCTCTTTTATATTGTGGATATAATAGAGGGGTACACATTTGGATCCCTACAAGTTTCAAAAGTCCAGGATAAATAATTGATTGTTTCATTCCCTACAACAATCGGAGTGTGAGAAAGGTATAATTTAAATTTTATATTTGTTTATATTTTTAATTAAATAAGCACGATCGTTGGAATCACTTTCAAATCGAGAGGATATATATATATATATATTTATGTTTGATAAAAATTTTAATTTTTCATTGCATTTGCCCCTGCGATTATAGTGAACCCAAGAGGGATCCGCTCTTAAGTTTTGGATAGAGGAACTTATTTATTCTTTTTACCTCTTTTAATCAATACTATTGGAATCTATACATAATGAAGGTTCAAATGTGAAGATATTATCAAATAGATCATGCAATAGGATAATCATGATATTGTCATACTGTAATACTCAAGTCTCAAACTACTCACTTGGCCAATATGATTTATACACTACATGGTACTTATATGCTAATTTGCGTTAACATATACATCGCATCTTTTATAGCATTCTTAATCATATGCCTCCAATGCTATCACTTGATGTTAATGGTTGATATCCTACAACCTAATTAAGTAATTCTATATTTAGATAAGATTAAGAATAGATTAATCAATATAGTAGATATTCATAGGTTATATGTTATAATTTTAGAACTGTTAAAGGTGTCACTAGTAAACTTATATAATTCAATTCAAATTGATTGGGATGTTTTAAAGGTATACCTCCATAAATTAACATACTTGGGATATTGAATATGATATAATATGATTTAAGTATCATATTACAAGGTTCATATGTGCATGTGATTTTAGAAAATGAAAACTAGACAATCATTTAAGAATCGGGTGTCAATCGATTTAGAGACCGAATGAACGTTTAAGAAATTAGGGCAAACATTTATTATCCGATCATATGGAAATTAAAATAGGTTGTAAATAGATAAATAAGTAATGAGAAACACTAGATTAGGTATGTATAAGGTGTGAAAAATATCAGATTTGAACCACAACTTGACACCTCAACCTTGCCACCTCAAGCTTCCACCTCAACCTTTCTTCATTTCTATCCTTGAGCCACGACCAAAACCTATTTTCTGAGCTATTTCACTTCCAAAACATTCATATTGAATGTTAGAAATTGATCTCAAGTAATTCCAAGTAAAGAAAAAAAGTGAAGGAAGCAAAGGGAAGTAAGGAAGAGTAAGTTGAATATAAAATCTGTGCATAGGTGAGCTTTAACTCATATTTTTTATTTAAGTTCTTGAATTATTTGAGGGTTTATGATTTTTAAAGCTTCTATTACTGATTATAATCATGTTATTTTTGATTTTATAATTCACAAAATAAGGATTTTTAGTTGCAAAATCACAATAAAAATCACTAGAGACAGAAACTGTACACTTGCTGATTTTTTATATTTATGCTTTATATATGTATAATAACTTGATCAAAACCTATGTATTTCACCATATATGTGTTTATATATGAGTCTAGGTGATGTATGTAAGTTTAGAGAGGTTATAAATTGTAATATAATGTGATAATTAAAGAGGTGCTCAAAACTGTCTTCTTTGAAATTCAGATTCTGTCCTATGTGAATGGTACTAGTTTTACATCATTAATCCATTAGTTTTGGTAGTACTTTGACCTGGTTGTCTCCTTATATATGTTATCTAAGTGTGGTAAAAATTTGGGAGTGATTGGATATGCTTAGGGATGTCAAAATTATCATGCAATTAAATTGGATAGCAAGAAAATATGAAAATGTGAATTTGCCCCATTTTATAACTTAACATATTTCAACCTAGACATGTTGCTATTGAGTGGTAACAATTAGGTACATAATATTAGAGTTATATTACTTCAATTATATGATGTTTACATGTATCTAGGATGAGAACTTAAGGCATTTGAGGGACTAGATTGAGTTCTAGTTTGTGAAAGTATGATTGTTATCTAGATAGTTTGGTGTTTAAGGTCTTAGTATGATATTTTATCCTTTCAACTTGCCAAATTGGGAATGGCGCTTGATGTTGGGTAATATTATAGGATATTTTACATCTAAGATTGGAGAAGAACAACAAACAAATCTAGACTAAGCCACCAATCAAGTGAAAGGTAAGTAAAGATCCATTTGCAAGTACAATGCAGGAATATAGTATATCTTAAAGCATTTATACCTAATGTGTTGATGATATTAAATTTGACTGAGAGTCTTATGATTCTTGAAACATGCTGAGAGCAAGATGACTTGTATTTCATATTGAACATACCATTCATGAGCATTTACATGTGCATGCACGAGATATGAGTATATTGAAGGTTTTTTGCTTGCACGATATGATTTGAGACGTGGTTTTCAGAAGAAAAATATTTTAGTTGGCCACTACTAGTGTACCGAGGCATAAGAGGCGTGTTTATATGATATTTTGGGGCACCATAAGTGTTACCTCTCGGAGGATCACAGGAGTTGACAGTGGGTATACTTCTGGTGGTTACGAGAGGATAGACTACTTGACTGTGCCCTTATTGACTCTGCCAATGGAAAGACTTCTGGAGGATCACAGGGAAAGACAGAGGGTGGACTTCTGGTGATCCCAGGAGATGGCCCTTGGACTGAGTCATTTTTTTATGACCATGTGATTATTGATATTATTCACAGCTCTATCCTGTGCATAGTAGGTGGGCCAAGTGCCCAATAAATGAAGTGATTTTTAATAAAAACTCTTTGATTTATAATTACTCAATTTGACACATTTATTGCATCATATTTTAGAGTTGAGTTGCATGAGATTTTATATCATATTTTTATCATGCATGATTTTTACTTATTGAGCGTTAGTTCATGTAGTTCATGCATTGTAGGTGATCATGGTGAGACTTGAGACCTCTGGTTTACTGGTTGGCAGTGAAGCTGCTATAGGCTTTCAAAGATCAATGCACTTAGAAGACGACCTATTGGGCTATTTTGTGGGCTGTATTTTTTATTTTATAGTTATTGTATTATATTGGTAACTTTATCCTATATATCACTTTCAAAGCTCATTTGTGATAGAGAGTTTGTGTTTGTGATGGTTTTGATAGACTTAGTTAATGTTTAATAACTACCCATATATATACAGTGTTATATGATATGAAAGTACTTTACTTTTATCAATATTTTATTGAATTGAGTAGAAAAAAAAGTATACACTTGCATGCGTGTACAAATTATATTGCACATGTTGTGTATATATATATATACATATTGTTGGGAGGTTGTGACGCATACTATTTGCAAATTATCTATTAACGTAAATACTTATTTATAAGATCAAATATTTATGCACACTTTTGTCTACAATAAATCAAAATTTCACATTGGCAGTTGGTGTAGTAAAACCAAACATCTAACTAAATGAACCCAAATATTTGTTGTATCATTAATAATACATAAATCAAGAATCAATATAAAATAAGTAGGGTTCAGATAAAAAATTAAAATAACAATACAATACAATACACTTAAACATGTTCTACCTTTATAATCGTTCCTCTTCCTTCATTAAGAGGTTCACTTTTTCCCCTCAACAAAATAAAATTTAAAAAGACATACTGAAAGTATAAAAAACTAAAAATAGAAGAGAAACTAGAGAATATATTTCTATTACTACTAGAAAACTTAGTCTAAAAAAAAACCAAAATAAAACTTTCTTTCCCCCTCTACCCCCCCCCCCCCCCAACTCTTACAAGCTAATACATGGCCTATTATAGTGTTTGGAGCATGCTTGAGTCCAAACATATAAGGGAGGAGCTAAGCAATCAAGTGGTATGCTAGTTGTCAAGAGTTGGTAAGTTGTTATACCAAATTTTTTAAATTTTTACTTGCTTGATTAAATTGAATTTTCAGGCCAGATGCAATCAAATTTTGATGATGGATAAAGAATAAATATTGTAGATCTTTATTTGATGATATATTGGCATATATCAATTGTAGGTCTTCCGGATGAGAGAGGTATGGTCAAATTATCGACTATTCAAGAGTCATCCTTCAACATCAGTAATGTATTTTAGCATATTCATTGACCACTTTAACATATTTTCTCACCATCATGTCTTAAAAAAAACTTGTTTATCTACCTCTTGTGTATAACATATCCAAACTTTAACTTAAAATCAATTTTAGTTTAAGAGATATGACCTAATTGGTAAAATAGGACAGGACTCGACTTAACTCTTATCTAAATTTTTAGTAATCTATTTTGTACAATTACTTGTAATCCAACTTCTTTGATCCTTACACATTTAGTATGTGATCCAAAGTTTAAATGAACTTATAGATGAATGACTTATCAATACATAGTTTCAAAAATTAACCTAAAATTAATTTGGAATCAAAAGTTACGACAGTTTCTCTAAAACCTGCACAAAAGAAAATAAAACTTTTCAAAATAATATTTTTTATGTTGATTTCCCATTTTATTCCTAAAACACAAAAAATCTTTAATTGAGATTTCTAATGACAATTTCAAAGTAAAAATAAATTTATAAATCATAATCAATTGTACACTTTTAAATATTCATCAATAAACAAAAAGTATTATGCTTGATATTAATTATATGGATGTTTTTTACAAAATTAAAAGAAAAAAATATATGTACTTACATTGGTGTATATATGTATATATATGCATATGCATATACAACTCCATAAAGATAAGATTTACATTAATTACACATTGGTTTTTCAAATTATAAATCCGTATACATATTTATACACATATATGTGTATTCATATACATGTACGACAAGTTCAGGGCAACACATGAAAAAGTGTATATGCATAAACAAGTATATATATGTACACTATGTAAGCATAATTATGTTTGTTCACGTCCCATAAATTTATAAAAAAAATTATGTAAACTATAAATATAAAAATAATATGCACATGTATTCTTTAAACTAATAAAATAAATATGTATATATACTCGTATTACATGTATAATACATATATGTAAACATATGCATTTATATGTATATGTACTACGTATTACACTACCCGTACGTAGTATGTTTTCGTAAACATAGAAGGAATATGTAGTTTATAGACATACGTATATGGAGATATATATATATATATATATATATATATATTATTTGTTTATATATACATATATAAATAATTTCGATTAAATCACATTGTATCACGTGTTTATAAAAAAAATTGAAAACTATTAAGCAAATGTGATTTTCCTTTGCCTACCTTTGCCAAAAATAGCATAACTAAACGTTAAGAATTTAACAACGTTTCAAACAGGCATTTGAAGCTATATATGATTTGTAATGATTAGAATGAAAAATTATACTGGCCTCTCTTAAATTATGGACAATTGGTTTGACGCGGCTTTTCTTATTGAATATTGTATTTTTTTTTAAAAAAATTATACTATCAATTATTGGTGTTCTAAAATAGTGTTTGTTTACAAAATATATTTATTTTTTTAAACAAGTAATGTTAGGCCAGAGACTATTCATTCCAAATTGTATGTGACCCTTTAGGTTCACTACTAAGCTACTAGTGGGCTCATAACATTTGCAACTTATGAATAATAATTATTCGGATTAATTAATCCAATTAATTAATTTGTTTGGAATTAACTCTTTAAAACCAAGAATTTCATTATCCATGAAAACACTTATCAAGTAATCATGGCAAACTAGTCTTAGGTGAAATAGCAAGTGATCCTATTATAATTACGAATACCATGCACGTAACGTCTTTCCATCAACTAATCTCTTGATTGAGTCTAGAGTATGGATAAAAGTCAAAAACCTAATTGACTCAATAACTATGATTCCATTTCAAGTTCTAGTGACTTTAGACGAATCGTCAGTAATCATTTTCTGACATATATCATACCTTGACCAAGAATTTCAGAGTCATGAACTACAAAATTATAGGAGATTCACTTGTTATCCCAGACAAGTGACGGATTCTTTGTTGATCACTCATTAACCTCTATATATGTAGATGCAATACCCAACGTAATCCCTTTATGATTGTCATGCAATCAGAGAATACGTCAAACTAAGACATGATACACACAAGATTACTATAGTGCCTCAAGTCAAAGAACTAGTCGTGCACTATCGTAACATAGAGATGCTTAATTCGACAAATAAATTTTCCAATTAAGAATTTCTGGCAAGTCAGTTCAGTGTACTTGTTCTCTAACAAGTACCCGTATACATGCACTTACGCCACTACGCTAATGCCTATAGAATAACACATCCTTCTCATGCGAGCATGCATAGTATGCGCGAGTCTATTGGGCTATTTGATGTTCCATATCAAAAAGGACTTGACTCAAAACTTATTTAAGAGCAAAGCCTTAGAGGCATATTTCATGATTGTCATCATATGCGCGACCATGCCCCATAGCTATATTTGGTGTAAGAACTTTATCTAATGTGTAGAAAGAAAATGCAAGACATATGCCCATGCATTGTAGTTACAAATGGATTTTCACTTACCTTTCACCTTTGATATCCTACTGAAGGTTAACAAGATTCTCCCCCCTAACCTTAGATATAAGGCAGCCTGTAAAAGTATAACGTATTAATTTTCATTCTTAATCAATAGGTTTCTATATCAAATCTCGGATCTTAAATCTTAAATTTAATTAAGTAACAATCAAACCTTAAAATTTTATATTTCACCCAAATTAGAACCTTTTAAATACCTTAATTTCTTGTCTTGAATTTATTCTAATATTATTTAATTGATATGTTATAATCCTGTAATCAATCCCTCAATTTAATTAACTCCATCATCCAATTAATACAAGATAATAAAATCGAATCTGTGTAACTGTTCGTGAAATATTTTGCTAACCGCAAGTGACGGTGTCAAGTTTTAATACAACGGTGAGTTGAGTTGAGTATTCATAGGGATTGTAATAAAAAATTAATAGATTTAAAAGATTTTTTAAAGTAAATATACTTTTCTTTATTTTATGAAATTTAATTTAATAGTATATAAAAGTTTTACACACACAATACCTCAAAAATATAAATTTTAAAATTTTAAAACATAATAAAATGCATTCAAATTTAAAAATAGAAATGAATAATATGTAATAAATATTTTAAAAGTAAATATATTTTTATTTGTTAATTAGTTTTAAATAGTTTTATTTGAAATCACTAAGTTGCAAATTTTAATTTTAATAATATAATTAAATACTTTTATATATTTACTTTAAAAGTATATATTTCGGAGCTTGCAAACTTTTTGCTCGCTTTTGATGGATATGATGCATTCTGGCTACTTCATGTAGATCTCTTCCTTAATGTTTCCATTAAAAAATGCGGTCTGCATATCCATTTGTCATATTTCATAGTCATAATATGTAGATACGGCCAGTAGAATTCGAATAGATTTAAGCATCGCCACTCGTGAAAAGGTTTTCTCATAATTAATTCTTGCTTTGGAGTATAACCTTTTGCAACCAGAGATTGGTTGGTTGCACTTGATTATAACACCAAAGCATCAATTTTTATCATCTCCTTAGCCCATGAACGTGGCTTTTGGCATGAGAAGACACCAAGCATGATGCAACCAATCATCATCCTCCACTTACCTCTCTTTGAAAGGTCAAAGAAATCATTTTCATCCATATTTCTTGTGGAAGCACCTCAAAAATGACCAGCCCTTATTCTCCTAAGTTTTTCCCAAATTTCTACACTCTCATACTCACAAAAATTGAATTCAATCCATAGGAATCCATATAACACAAGCTAGAACAAGTTTCCATCCTTTTAAGCTTAAAAACCGTTGATTTTGAAGCTTAAATCCAACTTAATCAAGGTATATTCTTTTTCAATGTTTCTTATGATGAATTTGTAGTATCTTGGATGGTTACATGTTTTAGTATGCTTTTTGTATGATTGAAAATTAAGTAAGTTACACTTGAAGCCAAAACCAAGCTAGTTAAGCTAATTTTTAGCAAAATTGATAGTCTTGTGAAATTGTTTAATTTACTTGTTTCTATTGATTTTGTAATGCTTATATTGTGTTTGGAAGTTTCTTTGAATGATTGAAAACAATAGCAATTAGTTTGCTTAATTGAAGGTTACAAATCAATTTTACGTCATTTTAATTCGGATTGTGTTCATGTTTTAGGGGCTGCCCTAATAATTATGTTTGAATTATTAGTTATTTAATGGCTGCCCTAATGTTTAATGTCTTGAATTAGTAGTAAAATATGGAGTATGCATTGTTTTTAAGGTTATGTAATTGATATGTAATTCTTTACAAAAGATTGAAAAGTGTATATAAACTTTAACTAGAATAGACTAAATGATTTATAAAAAGGATATTAAATGGTACATGATTTGATTATGTTAGGCCTTTAACACATCCTATCTTCCAAAGAGATTGGCCTTTTCACTTAGCACAAAGTGGACTTGAGGTAAGTTGAAGCTTTCATTTGCTGTATCACAAGAATAATATAATGTTGTTCATGTTTTAATGTGATTGTTATTATTTATGAAATGATGTAATGTTTGATGCATTTATGGTTTATGAAGCATGATACTATTAAGGACATAATGATGTTTTTGAAAAAGAAGTATGGTACTTGATTGATGGTCGGGTAGACAAGGGACGCGGGAGGGACTGGCGGACCCAACAAATGGTGGCAAATACTTGAGGTTGAAAAACCGGTATAGGAAAGCCACAATGAATGAGATAGAATACGGCTAATACCTGAGGTTGAAAGATCAAGTATGGAAACCCCGTATTATTTCTCTTATTGGCCAATCATTATGAACAGGTTCCGAAAACCACGGTCTATCGCTATTTAATTAGGTACCACACTTCAAGGGCCCTAAAAAATGATTTATGAAAGAAAGTTATTAAATTGAATATTATATTTAATCATTTATGTGATTTGTATGTACGCTATTTGTTATTGCATCAGTTTCACCTTACTGAGCCTTTCGCTCATTAGATTCATGTGATGTAGGTGAAAATGTACATGTTTAGAGGTTGACTGAGTCTGTAGAGCGGCCGGACAGAGATTTGTTCATATGCCATGCTTCGACCTGTTTTGTAGTTTATTTTAAAACTCTGTTTTGTTTGTAAATAAGCCGCTCTGTTATGGTTTTGTAAACAGATGTACTCAGTTTTGATATATGTATATAGTGTGTTTAAATCGATTCAAGCTATCTCTTATAGCAAAAAATGGGAACTTTTATTAAAACCATAACTTTAGTATTGTTGAAAAATTAACATTTCTTTACTTAACTTTCTCAGCTTGTTTAGGCTCTATAGTTAGGTTAAGGACTGTTACAAGTGCACCGAAACATGCATGGATTTGCATGGTTTTATGCATGAATTTGCAGGTTCACGTGCATGGATTTGCATGCGTATGAGTATGCATGGATTTGCATGCTTATATGATTATTAGCCATTGGATTATGGTAGTATATAGAGCTCTTTTTTGGTGCATGGGATATTAGCGTTGGTCAGGAGCTCAAGAAAGAAATAATTTTAAGAGAAATATTTTGATGCATAAAATTGCATTGTGGGCATAGCATGTTGAGATGCATGACTTGATATTGTGGATTATTCTTTGACATGAATAATCATTACTTGATGAGCGTTAGCTCATATAGTTTATGCATTGTAGGTGAGTACGACGATACCTGAAGCATCTTTTATTGGCTGGGCAGCGGTTGAAGCTTCTGCAGGTGTCTGAGAGAGTGTGTACATGGATGACGACCTGTTGGGCTATTTTGTTGGCTTGTTATATTTTGAGTCTATTGTATTATATTTTTAGACTGGTACTATATTTCACTTTTAAAATATTAGTGTAAATAAGTATGTAAATATTGGGTCGTTGTGGGTGTTGTGCTTTTATATAAATACCGATCCTGCTATATACATGACATGTGTTAGAAAGTATTTTAAACAGGATTGTGCATGTAAGAAGTGATTTATCTTTTCTTAAAGTGTTACAAAAAAAAAAATTCCATGCATGCACACAGGTTCTATCATGTCAAATTATAATATATATCTAGTTGTGTATTAATGGGGGTGTTACAGAGTGGCATCAAAGCCCAGGTCTTGATTCTATAGACTGTCTATGTACATGATCTTAGAACTTGCGGAGCGCAGCCACGCCAGTAAGTTTTACATTATCATATATTACATTACATATTCCATGAATTATATTGGACATATGTTGTCAAACTTGTGTAAAACAGCGCTGCAAAATAGTGAGAACTCGTGGTGAGAGCAGTGGTGGTGCCAGAGCGCAGAGAAATGAGACACCACCCCGGTTAATGATCGAGATACCATGATTAACCGATTAATAGAGTTGATTGAACGATAGTCCGAACAAATTCAGCAACTGATTCAACAGAGAAATAAGGGTGAGCAACCACGGGTCGAGGTAAACCAACAGCGGACGAACTATATATGTAACACCCCTTAACCTAACTACAGAGCCTAAACAAGCTGATACAGTTAAGTCAAGAAATGTTAATTTTTCATCTTTACTAGAGTTATGATTTTTATAAAAGTTCTCATTCTTAGCTATAAGAGAAAGAACTTGAATCATTTTAAACACACCATATACATATATCAAAACTGAGTACATCTGTTTATAAAACCATAATAGAGCGGCTTATTTAAAAACAAAACAGAGTTTTCAAAATAAACTACAAAACAGGTCGAAGCATGGCATATGAACAAATCTCTGTCCGGTCGCTCTAGAGACTCAGTCAACCTTTAAACCTGTACATTTCCACCTGCATCACATGAATCTAATGAGCTAAAGGCTCAGTAAGATGAAATTGATGCAATAACAAATAACATATATGCACATCTCATAAATCATTAAATGCAATATTCTATTTAATAACTTTCATTCATAAATCATTCTTTAGGGCCCTTGAAGTGTAGTACCTAACTAATAGCGATAGACCATAGTTTTCGGAACCTGTTCATAATGATTGGCCAATAAGAGAACTAATACGGGGTTTTCATACTTGGTCTTTCAACCTCAGGTATTAGCCGTATTCTATCTCATTCATTGTGGCTTTCCTATACCAGTTTTTCAACCTCAAGTATTTGCCACCATTTGTTGGGTCCGCCGGTCCCTTGTCTACCCGACCATCAATCAAGTACCATACTTCCTTTTCAAAAACCTCATTATATTCTCAATAGTGTCGTGCTTCATAAACCATAAATGAATCAAACATTACATCATTTGACAAACAACAACAATCACATTAAAACATGAACAAACATTATATGATTCTTGTGATACACCAAATGAAAGTTTCAACTTACCTCAAGTTCACTTTGTGCTAGGTGAAAAGGCCAATCTCTTTGGAAGATAGGATGTGTTAAAGGCCTAACATAATCAAATCATGTACCATTTAATATCTTTTTTATAAATCATTTAGTCTATTCTAGTTAAAGTTTATATATACTTTTCAATCTTTTGTAAAGAATTACATATCAATTACATAACCGTAAAAACAATGCATACTCCATATTTTACTACTAATTCAAGACATTAAACATTAGGGCAACCATTAAATAACTAATAATTCAATCATAATTATTAGGGCAGCCCCTAAAACATGAACACAATCTGAATTAAAATGACGTAAACTTGATTCTAACTTAAATTGATTCTAACCTTCAATTAAGCAAACTAATTGCTATTATTTTCAATCATTCAAAGAAACTTCCAAACACAATATAAGCATTACAAAATCAATAGAAACAAGTAAATTAAATTATTTCACAAGACTATCAATTTTGCTAAAAAAATAGCTTAACTAGCTTGGTTTTGGCTTCAAGTGTAACTTACTTAAGTTTTCAATCATACAAAAGCATACTAAAACATGTAACCATCCAAGATACTATAAATTCATCATAAGAAACATTGAAAAAGAATATACCTTGATTAAGTTGGATTTAAGCTTCAAAATCAACGGTTTTTAAGCTTAAAAGGATGGAAACTTATTTTAGCTTGTGTTCTATGGATTCCTATGGATTGAATTCAACTTTTGTGAGTATGAGAGTGTAGAAATTTGGAGAAACTTAGGAGAATAAGGGCTGGTCGTTTTTGAGGTGCTTCCACAAGAAATATGGATGAAAATGATTTCTTTGACCTTTCAAAGAGAGGTAAGTGGAGAGTGATGATTGGTTGCATTATACTTGGTGTCTTCTCATGCCAAAAGCCACGTTCATGGGCTAAGGAGATGACAAAAATTGATGCTTTGTGTGTATAATCAAGTGCAATGCGGTTTAGAATGGTTTTATGCAACCTAGTCAACCAACCAATCAAATTGCACCATTGTGCATACTTTTAGTTCTTAGCCAATGTAACATATTTCAAGTAAATATTTAGGCAATTAATCACTTTAGCATATAACTAGTATGGAGCAATACAAATAATTCATTTCATGGCCATTCAACACATCAATCTTCCTTAATCGAGATACCGAGCTTTTCACTGCAAAAAGGGCACTTAAGGAATATGTTAAATCAAGAAATGAAAGTTTGATCTCATATTTCATGTACTAATGCATGTTAAATCATAACTGAAACATATAATAACAATTATTCATGTTCGTGCAATCATGTTATTTGTAAGCCATAATTCAATAATGCACATTGATTAGATGCATATTCATGCAAAATGCTTATTATTGGCTATGTAGGAGAGAATTGAGAATTGGGCATTACAATATATATATATGGTGGGAGAACGATTTAGGAGGCTGGATCCCCCAACATTTGAGGATGCGATTGATCCTACCGTTGCAGAGGACTAGTTGAGGACCCTGGAAAACATGTTCCAATATAGCAGGGTGCCAGTAGAGGAGAGGATAATGTGTGCCACTTTAATGCTTCGCGGTAGTGCAGGCCATTGGTGGGACATGATCAGCAGCATAGAGGACATTACTACCATGAGTGGGACAGATTCAAGGAGTTATTCCGAAATAAATATTTCATGGCCCCAGTTCGCATGATGAAGATGAATGAGTTTATATAATTGCGACAAGGAGCAATGACTATTGGGATTATATTCGTAAATTTGAACAACTGTCCAGGTTCGCTACGCACATGGTCAGCACTGAAACACTTAAAGTAGAGAGATTTCTGGAGGGTTTGAGGCCAGAGTTATACCGGGATGTGAATATGGCGGGTACTCAAGGGCTGACATTTTCACAGGTAGCTGAGAGGGCACTAGTAGCAGAACAGGCTGAATTGAGAATCGTTCGTGCACAAGAGGCTCAACAGCAATTCAAACAACAAGGACAGAGATGGACTGTGGGGAAAAAGAGGTCAGTCCAAATGCAGAGGCCGATCCAAATATAGAAGCCGAGATTTAAATTTCAAGGAGAAAAAGGCCAACAACAAGAAGTCAAAATAAGAGGCCACGGGTCGAACAAGGAAAAGCACCGATGCCAGAAGTTGTGTGTTAAAAAATGTGGTAATCGACATACTAAAGGCTGCTATATAGATACCAGGACGTGTTTCGATGTGGAATACTAGGACATATTGCTAAATTTTGACCAGGTAAACAAAATCAGACCAGCCAAAAGAATGTACCAGCCAAGGTGTTCACCATGACCAGGGCGGATGCAGAAGCAAATCCATTGGTGGTAACAGGTACACTTTATATTTCTAGTGTTCCAACACTTGTATTATTTGATTTTGGAGCCATGCATTCATTTGCATCGACTGTGTACGTGAAGAGGCTGGGTAGAATACCAGATGTAGCAGAAATCAGTTATAGTGTAACAGTCCCTTCTGGAGATGCTAGACAAACCGATTGGATTTTGAGAGCTTGTGCTATACTTGTTGAAGGTAGAGAATTACATGCTGATTTGATTGTACTGGATATGAATGATTACGATGTTATTTTGGGCATGGATTGATTGTCAAAGTGTACCACCCCTTAACCTAACTGCAGAGCCTAAACAAACTGATACAGTTAAGTCAAGAAATGTTAATTTTTCATCTTTACTAGAGTTATGGTTTTTAATAAAAGTTCCCATTCTTAGCTATAAGAGAAAGAACTTGAATCATTTTAAACACACCATATACATATATCAAAACTGAGTACATCTGTTTACAAAACCATAATAGAGCGGCTTATTTAAAAACAAAACAGAGTTTTCAAAATAAACTACATAAAACATGTCGAAGCATGGCATATGAACAAATCTCTGTCCGGCGCTCTAGAGACTTAGTCAACCTCTAAACCTGTACATTTCCACCTGCATCACATGAATCTAATGAGCTAAAGGCTCAGTAAGGTGAAACTGATGCAATAACAAATAACATATATGCACATCTCATAAATCATTAAATGCAATATTCTATTTAATAATTTTCATTCATAAATCATTCTTTAGGGCCCTTGAAGTGTGGTACCTAACTAATAGTGATAGACCATAGTTTTCGGAACCTGTTCATAATGATTGGCCAATAAGAGAACTAATACGGGGTTTCCATACTTGGTCTTTCAACCTCAGGTATTAGCCGTATTCTATCTCATTCATTGTGGCTTTCCTATGCCGATTTTTCAACCTCAAGTATTTGCCACCATTTGTTGGGTCCGCCGGTCCCTCCCGCATCCCTCGTCTACCCGACCATCAATCAAGTACCATACTTCCTTTTCAAAAACCTCATTATATTCTTAATAGTGTCATGCTTCATAAACCATAATGCATCAAACATTACATCATTTGACAAACAACAACAATCACATTAAAACATGAACATTATATGATTCTTGTGATACACCAAATGAAAGCTTCAACTTACCTCAAGTCCACTTTGTGCTAGGTGAAAAGGCCAATCTCTTTGGAAGATATGATGTGTTAAAGGCCTAACATAATCAAATCATGTACCATTTAATATCCTTTTTATAAATCATTAGTCTATTCTAGTTAAAGTTTATATACACTTTTCAATCTTTTGTAAAGAATTACATATCAATTACATAACCTTAAAAATAATGCATACTCCATATTTTACTACTAATTCAAAATATTAAACATTAGGGCAGCCATTAAATAACTAATAATTCAAATATGATTATTAGGGCAGCCCCTAAAACATGAACACAATCCGAATTAAAATGACGTAAACTTGATTCTAACT
Organism: Paulownia fortunei; assembly: GCA_019321725.1. Lineage (NCBI taxonomy): Eukaryota > Viridiplantae > Streptophyta > Magnoliopsida > Lamiales > Paulowniaceae > Paulownia > Paulownia fortunei. The sequence continues at coordinate 11,766,319 of CM033105.1, read as the reverse complement.
TAAATTGATTCTAACCTTCAATTAAGCAAACTAATTGCTATTGTTTTCAATCATTCAAAGAAACTTCCAAACACCATATAAGCATTACAAAATCAATAGAAACAAGTAAATTAAACAATTTCACAAGACTATCAATTTTGCTAAAAATTAGCTTAACTAGCTTGGTTTTGGCTTCAAGTGTAACTTACTTAAGTTTTCAATCCTACAAAAGCATACTAAAACATGTAACCATCCAAGATACTACAAATTCATCATAAGAAACATTGAAAAAGAATATACTTGATTAAGTTCGATTTAAGCTTCAAAATCAACGGTTTTCAAGCTTTAAAAGGAATGGAAACTTGTTCTAGCTTGTGTTCTATGGATTCCTATGGATTGAATTCAACTTTTGTGAGTATGAGAGTGTAGAAATTTGAGAGAAACTTAGGAGAATAAGGGCTGGTCGTTTTTGAGGTGCTTCCACAAGAAATATGGATGAAAATGATTTCTTTGACCTTTCAAAGAGAGGTAAGTGGAGGGTGATGATTGGTTGCATCATGCTTGGTGTCTTCTCATGCCAAAAGCCACGTTCATGGGCTAAGGAGATGACAAAAATTGATGCTTTGGTGTTATAATCAAGTGCAATGCGGTTTCGAATGGTTTTATGCAACCTAGTCAACCAACCAATCAAATTGCACCATTGTGCATACTTTTAGTTCTTAGCCAATGTAACATATTTCAAGTAAATATTTAGACAATTAATCACTTTAGCATATAACTAGTATGGAGCAATACAAATAATTCATTTCATGGCCATTCAACACATCAATCTTCCTTAACCGAGATACCGAGCTTTTCACTACAAAAAGGGCACTTAAGGAATATGTTAAATTAAGAAATGAAAGTTTGATCTCATATTTCATGTACTAATGCATGTGAAATCATAACTGAAGCATAGACACATGGAAAACATTGTGAACATAGATAATGATGGAGGTAAGGCCACTCTATAAGCTTTATCACCAACTCTTTCGAGAATCTCGAATGGGCCGACATAACCTTGGACTGAGTTTTCCTTTCTTTCAAATCTCATAACACCTTTCATGGGAGCTACTTTTAAGAACACATGATCCCAATGGCAAACTCTAGATCTTTTCTCCGTTTATCTGCATAACTTTTCTGTCTACTCTGCGCAATCTTCATTCTCTCTCGTATCTTCTCCACTACCTTAGCGGTATGTTGAACTATTTCTGGACCAAGTAGGCTTCGTTCTCCAACTTCATCCCAATGAACTGGAGAATCTACATTTCCTTCCATACAATGCTTCATAAGGCGCCATTTCAATTATTGATTGGTAGCTATTATTATAAGTAAACTCCACTAATGGAAGCTTTGCATCCCAACTCCCTTGAAAATCTAGCACACAAGCTCTTAACATATCCTCTAATATTTGAATAACCCTTTCTGATTGCCCGTCACTTTGTGGATGAAATGCTGTTACTGAATGCAAGTTTTGTTCCCATGGCACTGTGTAAGCTCTTTCCAAAATGTAGATGTAAACTTAGGATCTCTGTCAGACACTATTGAAACTGGCACCCCATGTAACTGACTATCTCTTTAATATATTATTGAGCATACTGGTCCATATTGTGTGTGGATTTCACTGGAAGAAAATGGGCTGATTTAGTTAATCTATCAACAATCACCCATATGGAATTATACCCCTTTTTGTGTCTAGGTAATCCAAGCACAAAGTCCATTGTAATGTGCTCCCATTTCCACTCTGGAATCAATAAAGGCTTCAACAACCCTGATGGTCTTTGAGGTTCAATCTTAACTTGTTGACAAGTTAGACATTCAGCCACAAATTTTGCTATATCTCTCTCATTTTAGGCCACCAATAATGTTGTTGTAAGTCCTTATACATTTTTGTGCTACCTGGGTGTACTGAGTAAGGAGTAGTATGAGCTTCTTCTAAAATATCTCCTTTCATGGCATTGTCAAACGGCACACACAGTCTCCCTTTATATCGAATAATCCCATCATCAGTAATAGAGAAGTCTGCCTCTTTCCAACCTCAATCATTCTTTTCAATCTACACAAATGTGTGTCCACCTTTTGACCTTCTCTAATTCTATCTTGAAGTACAGGTCTCAACACTAAGGCTGACAACAAACACTTTTTCCCTTTAGGTACAATTTCAAGCTCTAATCTCTGCAAATCCAGTAATATTGACTTTTGTATAACAAAAGAGAAGACGTGGATTTCTGCTCAATGCATGCTGCAACCACATTCGCTTTACCAGGATGATAGTTGATCACACAATCATAATCCTTCACAAGTTCTAACCATCTTCTTTGTCTCATATTCAACTCTTTTTGGGTAAAGAAGTACTTCAAACTCTTATGATCTGTGTATATCTCACACTTCTCACCATACAAATAATGTCTCCAAATTTTCAAGGCAAAACCACAACAGCAAGTTCCAAATCATGGTTGGATAATTCTTTTCATATTCCTTCAATTGCCTTGAAGCATAGGCAATAACCTTCCCATTTTGCATCAAAACAGCACCCAAACCATTTTTTGAAGCGTCGCTATACACCACGAATCCACCAATTCCAGTTGGAATGGTAAGAACAGGAGCTGTAGTCAATTTTTGTTTCAGTTCTTCAAAACTTCTTTCACAAGCATTGGTCCACAAGAACTTCACATTCTTTCTTGTCAACATTGTCATTGGAGTTGCTATCTTTGAAAACCCTGAACAAATCGTCGATAGTACCCTACTAATCCCAAGAAACTCCTTACTTCTGATACATTTATTGGTGTTGGCCACTTAATGACAGCTTCTACCTTGCTCGGATCAACAGAAATACCATCCTTTGATACTACATGACCTAGGAATACCACTTGTTCAAGCCAAAACTCACACTTCTTGAATTTAGCATACAACTGTTTTTCTTTAAGAACTTGCAGCACAATCTTCAAATGTTCCTTGCGCTCTTCTTTATCACGTGAATAAATTAGGATGTCATCAATAAACACAATCACAAATTTATCGAGATATTGCTTGAACACCCTATTCATTAGATCCATAAAAGCTGCAGGGGCATTGGTTAAACCGAAAGGCATCACCAGAAATTCATAATGTCCATACCTTGTTCGGAATGCAGTCTTTGGTATGTCTTCTTCCTTGATCTTCAATTGATGATACCCAGAACGCAAATCAATCTTAGAAAATACAGATGCTCCCTGCAATTGATCAAACAAATCATCTATTCTTGGGAGTGGATACTTATTCTTGACTGTTATCTTATTCAGCTCTCTATAATCAATGCACAACCACAATGTACCATCCTTCTTTTTCACGAACAACACAGGTGCTCCCCAAGGAGAATAACTAGGGCGAATAAAACCCTTATCAAGCAATTCTTGCAATTGAACTTTTAACTCTTTCAATTCTGTTGGTGCCATTCGGTATGGTGCTTTAGATATAGAAGTAGTTCCTGGCATAACATCAATCACAAATTCGATCTCTCGATTCGGTGGTAGTCCCGGTAAATCATCTGGAAATACCTCAATAAATTCTTGAACCACATCTACATTTTCTGGCTTTAATTGTGCTTCAACTGAGGTGTCCAGAACACTTGCCAAATACCCAACACAACCTTTATTCAACATCTTTTGAGCTTTCAATGCAGATATAATTGGTAAGGACCGTGAGAATGAGATACCATTAAACATAAACTGTTCTTCCCCAGGTGGCTGAAAAATCACAATTTTCTTATTACAATCAATTGTTGCATGATATTTGGTAAGCCAATCCATACCTAGAATAACCTCAAAATTTGGCATCGGTAAAACAACAAGATCTGCATAGAGAGTCCTATCACTAATCTGAATAGAACAAGCCTTAACATTTGGTTGGAATCCATCTCTTCCCCAGATGGAACAGTCACACTGTACCTTACTTTTAATAAATCTGGTGTAATGCCCAATTTTCTCACAAATGCACATGATGCAAATGAATGCGTAGATCCAGAATCTATCAATGCAATTGCAGGTATCCTAAAAATTAAAATAGTACCTGTGACTACGGAAGTATCTGCATCAGCTTGTTCTTGTGTCATTGCATACACTCTCCCCTGAACTTTCCCCTATACTGTTGGGCAATCCTTTGCTATATGTCCAAAGATTTCACCCATTCCTCTGCAACCATGGGATCAGACCCACCATTAAAATCAACCGGTTCCATCTTTCTAAACTTCTCATATACAGCCTGTGAAGGATCCTGTCGAGCTTGTGGTGGAGGAAGGCGCTGATTCTGTTCTTGGGTTCTTTGTTGCATATCTAGCAATTGTTGTATCTGTTCAATGCATTCTAGTTTGTTGTTGAATGAGATCAGTCAAATTATCCACCACACTATGATTACCCTCATGATCATCCATTGTCTTCCTTTTTGTGCCATGACCTGATATGCATTGCCCAGCCTCATTCCATTCATTAGCCAATAATAAATGCATAATCATGACAATAACATGGAATAAAATATAATCAAATAAACATAAAAGCAAATAAACATGTAGTTGACCAAGTTTCCCAGCCAGGATGTGTTCATATGCCTTCTTCTGTCTACAGGAACGACTAAACCTCCGCTCTGATACCACAAACTGTAACACCCCTTAACCTAACTGCAGAGCCTAAACAAACTGATACAGTTAAGTCAAGAAATGTTAATTTTTCATCTTTACTAGAGTTATGGTTTTTAATAAAAGTTCCCATTCTTAGCTATAAGAGAAAGAACTTGAATCATCATTTAAACACACCATATACATATATCAAACTGAGTACATCTGTTTACAAAACCATAATAGAGCGCTTATTTAAAAACAAAACAGAGTTTTCAAAATAAACTACAAAACATGTCGAAGCATGGCATATGAACAAATCTCTGTCCGGCCGCTCTAGAGACTAGTCAATCTCTAAACCTGTACATTTCCACCTGCATCACATGAATCTAATGAGCTAAAGGCTCAGTAAGGTGAAACTGATGTAATAACAAATAACATATATGCACATCTCATAAATTATTAAATGCAATATTCTATTTAATAATTTTCATTCATAAATCATTCTTTAGGGCCCTTGAAGTGTGGTACCTAACTAATAGTGATAGACCATAGTTTTCGGAACCTGTTCATAATGATTGGCCAATAAGAGAACTAATACGGGGTTTCCATACTTAGTCTTTCAACCTCAGGTATTAGCCGTATTCTATCTCATTCATTGTGGCTTTCCTATACCGGTTTTTCAACCTCAAGTATTTGCCACCATTTGTTGGGTCCGCCGGTCCCTCCCGCGTCCCTCGTCTACCCGACCATCAATCAAGTACCATACTTCCTTTTCAAAAACCTCATTATATTCTTAATAGTGTCATGCTTCATAAACCATAAATGCATCAAACATTACATCATTTGACAAACAACAACAATCACATTAAAACATGAACAAACATTATATGATTCTTGTGATACACCAAATGAAAGCTTCAACTTACCTCAAGTCCACTTTGTGCTAGGTGAAAAGGCCAATCTCTTTGGAAGATAGGATGTGTTAAAGGCCTAACATAATCAAATCATGTACCATTTAATATCCTTTTATAAATCATTTAGTCTATTCTACTTAAAGTTTATATACACTTTTCAATCTTTTGTAAAGAATTACATATCAATTACATAACCTTAAAAACAATGCATACTCCATATTTTACTACTAATTCAAAATATTAAACATTAGGGCAGCCATTAAATAACTAATAATTCAAATATGATTATTAGGGCAGCCCCTAAAACATGAAACAAATCCGAATTAAAATGACGTAAACTTGATTCTAACTTAAATTGATTCTAACCTTCAATTAAGCAAACTAATTGCTATTGTTTTCAATCATTCAAAGAAACTTCCAAACACCATATAAGCATTACAAAATCAATAGAAACAAGTAAATTAAACAATTTCACAAGACTATCAATTTTGCTAAAAATTAGCTTAACTAGCTTGGTTTTGGCTTCAAGTGTAACTTACTTAAGTTTTCAATCCTACAAAAGCATACTAAAACATGTAACCATCCAAGATACTACAAATTCATCATAAGAAACATTGAAAAAGAATATACCTTGATTAAGTTCGATTTAAGCTTCAAAATCAACGGTTTTCAAGCTTTAAAGGATGGAAACTTGTTCTAGCTTGTGTTCTATGGATTCCTATGGATTGAATTCAACTTTTGTGAGTATGAGAGTGTAGAAATTTGGGAGAAACTTAGGAGAATAAGGGCTGGTCATTTTTGAGGTGCTTCCACAAGAAATATGGATGAAAATGATTTCTTTGACCTTTCAAAGAGAGGTAAGTGGAGGGTAATGATTGGTTGCATCATGCTTGGTGTCTTCTCATGCCAAAAGCCACGTTCATGGGCTAAGGAGATGACAAAAATTGATGCTTTGGTGTTATAATCAAGTGCAATGCGGTTTAGAATGATTTTATGCAACCTAGTCAACCAACCAATCAAATTGCACCATTGTGCATACTTTTAGTTCTTAGCCAATGTAACATATTTCAAGTAAATATTTAGACAATTAATCACTTTAGCATATAACTAGTATGGAGCAATACAAATAATTCATTTCATAGCCATTCAACACATCAATCTTCCTTAACCGAGATACCGAGCTTTTCACTGCAAAAAGGGCACTTAAGGAATATGTTAAATTAAGAAATGAAAGTTTGATCTCATATTTCATGTACTAATGCATGTTAAATCATAACTGAAGCATATAATAACAATTATTCATGTTCGTGCAATCATGCTATTTGTAAGCCATAATTCAATAATGCACATTGATTAGATGCAAATTCATGCAAAATGCTTATTATTGTTATATAGGAGAGAATTGAGAATTGGGCATTACACAAAGTATGGGGCTACTATCAACTGTAAGGAAATGACGGTGACATTTCAACTTTCTGGGAAAGAGTCTTTCACATTTGCCAGCATTGTGAAGAATTTCAGATTCCCTATGATTTCAGCAGTGAAGGCACAACGATTACTCGATGATGGTTGTGAAGGGTACTTGGTGAGTGTCATGAACATTGATGAATAATACCCACCAACTCTGAGTGAAATACCAGTGGTACGGGAATATACTGAAGTATTCCCAGATGATCTCCCGGGACTACCACCAGATCGTGAAATAGAGTTTGTTATTGACATACAACCCAGAACGTCTCCAATTTCTAAAACTCCCTACAGAATGGCTCCCTTGGAGTTGAAAGAATTAAAAGTACAATTACAGGACTTATTGGATAAGGGATTCATCAGACCGAGCTTTTCATCTTGGGGAGCACCAGTTTTGTTTGTACGTAATAAGGATGGCACCATGAGACTGTGCATCGATTATCGAGAGTTGAATAGGGTCACGATTAAGAATAAATATCTATTACCTAGAATCAATGATTTATTGACCAGCTTCAGGGTGCTGCAATATTTTCAAAGATTGACTTACGCTCCGGGTACCATCAACTGAAAATAAAGGAAAGGATATCCCCAAGACGGCATTTAGTACAAGATATGGGCACTATGAATTTTTGGTGATGCCGTTCAGATTGACTAATGCTCCAGCAGCATTCATGGATCTGATGAATAGAGTGTTCAAGGAGTTTCTGGATAAATTTGTTATTATGTTCATCGATGACATTCTAGTTTACTCCAAAACTAAAGAAGAGCATACCGCACATTTAACACAAGTACTAGAGGTCCTAAAAGCGAAGCAATTATACGCCAAATTCAAGAAATACGAGTTCTGGTTAGATCGTGTGGTATTCATGGGACATGTTATATTCAGGAGCAGGAATATCAGTAGATCCAAGTAAAGTTGAAGCTATCAACAACTGGATGCATCCTACTAATCCTTCGAAGGTGCGCAGTTTTCTGGGTTTAGCTGGATATTACCGAAGATTTGTGGAGGGGTTCTCCAAGATTGCTATGCCACTAACACAATTAACCAGAAAAGGGGTAACGTTTAGATGGACGGATATGTGTGAGCGAAGTTTCCAAGAGCTGAAAAAGAGGTTGACTTCAGCACCTATTCTCTCAATTCCATCAGGTACTGGAGGATTCGTAATTTACAGTGACGCGTCGAAGAATGGATTAGGATGTGTACTGATACAGAATGGCAAAGTAATTGCGTATGCATCCAGGCAACTTAAAGAGTACGAAAAGAATTACCCCACGCATGACTTGGAACTTGCTGCTGTAGTATTTGCACTTAAAATATGGAGGCACTATTTATATGGTGATCGGTGCGAGATCTATACTGATCACAAGAGCCTCAAATACTTCTTCACACAGAAAGATTTGAATATGCAACAGCGGAGATAGCTGGAACTGGTGAAAGATTATGATTGTGTGATCAATTACCACCCAGGTAAAGCCAACGTTGTAGCTGATGCATTAAGCTGAAAATTCACACAAAGTACAATAGCTATGGCTTTAATTCAGAAACCGGAACTGAATGATTTGCAGAAAATGAATATAGAGATTTTACAGATAGGAGTAATAGAGGCAAAGTTGGCAGCCGTGATGCTTCAGCCTACGCTAATTGATAGGATCAAACAGGGACAGCGAGATGATGAATATCTCATCAATATGAGAAAATATGTTGCTGCAGGAAATCTCCTAAATTTAAGATGACTCAAAATGATATTTTACAATTTAGAGGGCGGATTTGTGTTCCAAATATTGATAACATTCGGAAGACATTTTAAAAGAGGCACATGCATCCCCTTATTCAGTACATCCAGGGGCTACTAAGATGTATAGAGACTTGAAAATGTATTATTGGTGGCCAGGTATGAAAAAGGACATCGCCCAGCATGTGGAGCAATGCCTAACATGTCAGCAGATAAAGGTCGAACATTAAAGACCCGCAGGGACTTTGCAACCTCTACTTATTCCAGAATGGAAATGGGAAAGGATCACCATGGATTTCATAACTGGTTTGCCAAAGACTACTAAGGGTCATGATGCTATTTGGGTTATCGTCGACAGATTGACCAAGTCTACTCATTTTCTTCCCATATGTTCTACCTATTCCATGGATCGCTATGCCCAATTATACGTTCAAAAGATTGTCAGACTTCATGGAGTGCCATTGTCTATAGTTTCTAATAGAGATTCAAGATTTCTGTCTGCTTTTTGGAGGAGTTTACACAAAGCTTTGGGAACACAATTATCATTTAGTACAGCATATCATCCTCAGATGGATAGGCAATCTGAATGAACAATACAAATGTTGGAGGATATGCTCAGAGCCTGTGTATTAGACTTCCAAGGTCAGTGGAGTAAATTCCTACCTTTGGTGGAGTTTGCATACAACAACAGCTATCAGACTAGTATTGGAATGGCTCCCTATGAAGCATTGTATGGCAAAAAGTGTAGGTCTCCGATACACTGGGATGAAGTTGGTGAGAAGAAACTTTTAGGCCCAGATATGATTCGAGAGATGACAGAAGCCATGTTACAGATTCGACAAAAAATGCAAACTGCCTAAAATCGACAGAAAAGTTATGCAGATCGAAGAAGAAGGGCGTTGGAGTTTGCGATAGGAGATCATGTATTTTTTAAAGTAGCACCAATGAAGGGCATCATGCGGTTTGGGAAGAAAGGAAAATTGAGTCCCAGATACATTGGCCCGTTCTCGGTGATTGAAAGAATTGGTGATGTTTCTTACAGACTGGATCTGCCAACATCTATGTCCCAAATACACAATGTATTTCATGTGTCTATGCTGAGGAAATATATTGCTAATCCCTCTCACATTCTAAAGAATGAACTAGTGGGATTAAAGGCAGATTTGAGCTACGAAGAAAAGCCTGTACATATTTTGTTATAAGAAGTGAAGCAGTTAAGAAATAAACAAATTTCATTGGTTAAAGTGTTATGGAGAAACCAATTGGTAGAAGAGGCCACTTGGGAAAGGAGGACGAAATGAGAACTAAGTATCCTGAACTTTTTTCGGTAAGTGAAATTTCGGGGATGAAATTTTTATAAGGAGGGAGGATGTGATACTCGAGCCACTTACTACTCACATGGCCAAATATAATTCATGCATTACATGTTAATTGCATGTTATTTGCATTGATATGACGTCATATAATTCATTTTATTTCATACGGCGTTTTTAATCATTGAAAACTTAATTTTGAAGCTCTCGCACGGTATTGATTATCGAATCCCCTAACCTAAGTGGTTGATTTTGTATTGAGATAAGAAGAAATTGAGGTATCAATATAGTGAATAGTGCTAGGTTACACGTGGTAACCTTAGGAGTTCGAAAGGTGTCACCGAAAAGTTTATAGAAAGTAAGTCGGTTCAATCATGAATTTTAATATTATATGTATATTTAAATCATACACTTGGGATAACTAGACATACAATATTATAAAATTAAATGTTATATAACTAGGTTCATAGGTTTGTAGCACTATCGGTGCATAAACTTATCAATCGGGCAAGAACCGATGATTTTCGGGTGAAGAACCTAATGAACAGATATAGGAATTAGCTATGGGAATGAATGATGATAAAGATAGGTTGCAACCAAATAGGAATATGTGAGACACACAAGATTAGGGCTGCAAGATAAGGGAGAAAATCAGATTATACCATTACATGCCACCTCAAGCTTATGTCACCTCATGCTTAGACTTATCAAGCTAGCACCTCAACCTATTCTTCACTCTTAAGCTAACAGCCACGACTTGAACCTTATTCTGAACCATTTCAGCTTCTAAATACATGGAAAAATATCTCTAAATAGGTCCTAAGTGATTCCAACCGAAAAAGGAGGCAAAACAAGCAAGGAAGGAGAAATAACCAAGTTCAAGTAGAAAACTATGCAATGTGAGCTTAACCTACGGGTTTGGCATGAATTTCAGATTTATTTTGAGGTTTATTGGCTTATTAAGCTTTGAATATTATTTATAAATGTGTTAGGATGTTATTAGATAGGCTTTGATGCATAAAGAAAGGGTTTGTGGTTGGAAATATTTGATAGAAAATACTTGTGCTAGAAACTGTCACCTTGCTGTATTCTTGTGTTTTAAGCTTCAAAAGTGTATGATATGTTGAATAAAACCTGTAATTATCATCATATACATGTTTATATATGATTTAAGAGTATTGGAATGAATTTTGATCGGTTAGAAATTGAAATAGAGAATGATATTGGAGAAACACTCAAACTGCCAAAGTAGCAAAATCTGTTTTGGTATGCTGTGAAGGAGACGGAATTAGGGGAGCTAAGTCCATTAGTTTTGGCAAGAATATAACCTGGTTGTCTCTGTGTATATGTTATATAAGTGTGGTAAAAAATTGGGAGAGATTGAATATACATAAGGGTGCCAAAACTATTAAGGTCATGAAGTGCGTAAGACTGTCACGGTAGGAAAAATCTGTTTTACTATGCTGTGAAAGGAGCTGAACTTGGAAAGCTATATCCGTAAGTTTTAGCAATTCTATGACATGGTTACATTTATATACATGTTATCTAAGTATGGTAAAAATTTGGAAGTGATTGGATATGTTTAGGGATGTCAAAATTATCATGCAACTAAATTGGACAGCAAGTAAATATGAAAATGTGAATCTGTCCCATTTGATAACTTAGCATATTTCAACCTAGACATGTTGCTATTGAGTGTTAACAATTAAGTACATGATATTAGAGTTATAATACTTCAATTATATGATGTTTACATGTATCTAAGATGAGAAATTAAGGTATTGGAGGGACTAGATTAGGTTCTAGTTTGTAAAACCTAGATAGCTTGGTGTTTAAGGTCTTAGTATGATATTTTATGCTTTCAACTTGTCAAATTGGGAATGGTGCTTGATGTTGGTAATATTACAGACTATTTTACATCTAAGATTGGAGGAGAACAATAAACAAATCTAGACTAAGCCACCAACCAAGTGAAAGGTAAGTAAAGATTCATTTGCAACTACAATGCATAAACATAGTAAATGTGTGAATTATATGTAATATCATAAATCATATGTGCATAGTAGAGGGCTCTCAATTGAGCATACATACATGGGCATTGTCATTGGCACGTGCATGCATCATATATGCGCATTGTGATAAATCTTGCATTGCACGGCATGATTGTGAGAAAGGAAAATATTTTGCTGACCACTACTAGTGCACCGAAGCATGTATGGATTTGCATAGTTTTATGCATGGATTTGCAGGTTCGCGTGCATGGATTTGCATGCGTATGAGTATGCATGAATTTGCATGCTTATATGATTATTAGCCATTGGATTATGGCGGTATACAGAGCTCTTTTTTGGTGCATGGGATAGTAGCGTTAGTCAGGGGCCCAAGAAAGAAATGATTTTGAGAGAAATATTTTGATGCATAAAATTGCATTGTGGGCATAACATGTTGAGATGCATAACTTGATGTTGTGGATTATTCTTTGACATGCATAATCATTACTTGTTGAGCGTTAGCTCATATAGTTTATGCATTATAGGTGAGTACGACAATACCTGAAGCATCTTTTATTGGCTGGGCGGCGGTTGGAGCTCTTGCAGGTGTCTGAGAGAGTGTGTACATGGATGACGTGACTTGTTATATTTTGAGTCTGATGTATTATATTTTTAGACTGGTACTATATTTCACTTTTAAAACTTTACTGTAAATAAGTATGTAAATATTGGGTCGTTGTGGGTGTTGTGCTTTTATATAAATACCAATCCTGCTATATACATGACATGTGTTAGAAAGTATTTTAAACAGGGTTGTGCATGTAAGAAGTAATTTATCTTTTCTTAAAGTGTTACAAAAAAAAATATTCCATGCATGCACACAGGTTCTATCATGTCAAATTATAATATATATCTAGTTGTGTAGTAATGGGGTGTTACAATAGGTATGCCACTGTTTCCAAGGCATAGTCCCAGAATAAAAGAGACAATGTAGTGAAACTCATCATGGATCGAACCATATCCAACAAGGTTTGATTCTTGTGCTCCACAACTCCGTTAAGTTGTGGAGTAGTAGGAAGAGCCTACTATTAGAGAATCTCATTCTCTTTTAGATAATCTAAAAACTCGGTACTTAAGTATTCACCTCCTTAATCAGATTGACGAGTCTTTATACTTAAGCTAGTTTGTTTCTCTACTTTACTTCTGAATTCTTTGAACTTTTCAAATACTTCAAACTTATACCTTAAAAGATACACATAACCATACCTAGAGAAGTCATCAGTAAATGTTAAGAAGTAATTATAGTTCCATTGGGCACTAACACTTAGTGGCTCACATACTTCTGTATGGATCAAATCCAATATATGTTTGGCTCGCTTCACTTGTCCAACAAATGGAGATTTGGTCATTTTTCCTTTGAGGTATGACTCACATGTTGGAAATTCTTGCTCATCCTTTAGGTCAAGCAATTGTGCTAACTTGTTAATCCTCTTCTCAAAAATATACCCTAATCTTACATGCCATAGGCTCATGGAACTATGACTATCTAATTTTTTTTTATTTTGTTGAATTGTGAGAATAAAGTTATGGGGAGTAATAGTATATAAACAATTCGCCAAAGAACCTAAATAGATAAAACCAGAACATTTGAAAATAGAACAATTTATATTCTCAATAGTAAATCTAAAACCTTCTCTATCCACAATTGGAATAAAGACAATATTCTTAATAATATCTGGAATATAAAGACAACAGTTCAAAACTATTACAAAATCATTCTCAAAAGCTAGATTAACAGTGCGTATAGCCAATGTAGTAACCCTTGTTATATTCCCCATCCTTAGGACCATCCCTCCTCTATCTAGCTTCCAACTTCTTATCATTATCTGCAAATCATTACATATATATGAGCCACATCCGATATCCAATACCTAAGAAGCATCATTAACAGATAAGTTAATTTCAACAAAATAGATACCTGAACACTTTAGACTTGCAAGATACTCCTTGTAGTTCCTCTTCCAGTGCCTTAGTTTCTCGCAGTAATGGCATGTGTCATTGGCTTGAAAAGAAACCTTCTTGACACCGCTCTTTGCTTTCAACTTGTTGGGTTTGGAAGAACCCTTTTCTTTTCTCTTTCCTCTCTTGGGCTTTGCAGCCTTTGATCCATAAGAAGATCCTACAAGCAAAAATGACTTGTCCTTTTTTATGGTGGATTCATCCGTCTTTAACATGTTCACAAGATCAGGAAGACTAGCCTTCATATTATGCATGTTAAAGTTGACAACAAAGGTGTCAAATGAAGGAGGTAGAGACTGTAACAAAAGGTTCATATAGAGTTTATTCTCCATAACGACTCCAAAGGACGCAAACCTTTCAATAAGAGCTATCATCTTCAGTCCATGGTCATGGACTGGAGAGCCCTCAGTCATATGACATCTATAAAGCTACTTTAAGATCTAATATCTTATCTGCCGAGTACCTCACCATACAACTCTTGCAGGTGAAGGAGGATCCCATAAGCAGTATCTTGATCCTCATTCTGCCTCTACAACTCATTTGACATCGATACCAACATGTAGCATCGAGCCTACAGATTGTCATCAACATGACGTATGTAATATGCATAAGCCTCTGAAGTAATATCCTCCAGTGGAACCGAAGAAGAAGCGGTAGAAAGGATATATGCCCTCTTCTTAGATTGAAGGATTGTCCTATGGTTTCTTAGCCAATCAACAAAGTTTGACCCAGTTAATTTATTTTGCTCAAGGATTGATGCTAGTAGATTCTTTGTCATTTTAGTAGAAATATCTGCAAAATTTTAATGAAGCAGAAAATGAGTAAACTATGGAAAAATCATATTCATTTAATATAATGTCTTTAATACTAAATGTCTCTCCTTATTTTATTCGAACTCCACCCCTAATGGAAGTTTCGCGAAATTAAATTTCCTAGTGGGCTTAAGGTCCAACGAAAATATTTCACACCCCCATTTTATGAGTCCATGAAATATTTCTATCGGTAGTCAACTTCTTGATAATTGTATCACTATACATTCCTCAAGTTTGTTTTACCTCACCCATTTCTATATACTCCAATTTTATGAGTTCATATGGTACGAAGTGTCAAACAACACCCATTAAATGTTCGTAGAGATAGAGCATGAAAATGTCCTATGACTCATGGTCAACATAATTACGAGTCCAACCCACGAGCATCTCTATATTTGGTAGAAATCACAACTTTCTAACATAAGACCACCCTACGACTTATGGTCTGTGATCAAGTACGGTAGCGTCGTCATGTCTCTACCTTTGATGGTAGGCATGGAACGATAGGTGCTACCTAACTTGTCCATTTTTGTTTGAAATTGAATTATAGAATTTTTTTACTTAATTTCAAAACTTAAATGGAGTTTGATTTTTTCCAAGACCTCATCAATTAAATTACTAGGTGGGTTATTTAATGCTTATCATCATTTGTGCACAAGTAAAAGTATTAAATAAATTCTAACATGCATCCTATGTAAAAAGCAATAGGATGATCATGACCAACCTATGCGACCTATTTTAGCAAAAAATGAGTCAATGTCAATAAAAGGGTAGAAATATAATGAACTATTCTATTACATTTTATTTTATACCTATACATTCATGGCATTGAATCTCTTATTCTTTTATATTTGTATTTAATAACCCATACAAGTATAGGCCTTTAGACTTCAAACATCCTCCATTTATAAAATTTAAAATAGAAACTCACTTTTTATACTACTCTCTTTGCAAAAACTAAATGCAATACAAAAAATAGAGTAAGAGGCTCGCAGACCTAAAAAACCCAAAGATAATTGAAACATCTAATCACATTGGACATAGGCCCATAATCATCTCTAATAAAATATGCAATAAACATTCATCACATAAATTTTAAAGCAAGTAAATTTACCAAGTTGTTAAACAATGTATTTTCAAGACTTAGACACAATCTTCTATTTTATGAAAATTAATTTTTTAGTATTTTAAAATTAACAATTAATTTAATATTTATCAAAATCGCATATAAACGAATCGCCCAACAGCACATCGTGCAACCAAACGACAAACTGCCGCTAATTCGCACACGCACCGTCGAGCCAGAACCAGCCTCTACACACAGCAAGCTGGTGCACAGACAGCCCTTGCCCACCCCCACTGCGCACGCACTGCACGCACATTGCGAGCAGTAGCATGTTGTGCGCACAAGTGCAGTAGCACGCTGTGTGCGCGCGCATGGGAGACAATCGCCCGTGCCGCTACTACCTCTCTGAGCACAGCCCTGTACGCTCAACGCGCGAGCTTTAAGTCCAAACACATTGTATGACTCGATTTAATATTTTCATGAATTTAAAATATTTTACGTGTAATTTAATAAAATCAATTGTGTCTAATCTCTGAAAATAGAAAAACAACAAAGCCATATTTATCAAATAAACATTCAAAATGAATCACACCAACTGTTAATAACGCGAACTGTCGCTCTGATACCACTGTTGGGTTCGCTATAAACTAGGGAATAAATTCCACAAAAATTAAAAATTTTAAATAAAACATGCAATAATGTTTATTGTATTACCTCAAGTTTTGTAACGATTCTAACGATCGGCGTTATTAACAGTTATAAATTTTAATGACGATGTAATTCGTTACCCTTTTTTATTCTCTAATTTAGTGCAAGGCTTGAGCCAATCGATTGCTGGATTGTAGCAAATCTCTCACCAAGAAGTTCACGTGTCCTCCCTCTAAAGAAAATCCACAACTTGGACTGGAATAACCAAAAGCAAACAACTTGCTACTGTTCTTTTTTCTTTAAGGCCTAAAAGGGGAGTGAACACTAATCTTTAATATAACATGTGGAATCAAAGATTAAATATTTTCATTATTGTTCTCAATCCAACTAGTAGAAGAAGGACAATACATTAAGATATTTGAAGAACAAATGAGATGGAGAAAAGAGAATAAGAAAAGGTTTTTTTTCTTGCTTCTGGCTAATTTTTGAGTTGAGGTTTTCAATCTTATTGGGTTCAATTAAATAATTTTATTATTTAATTGGACAATTAATTCAACTAATTTGAATTAATTTAATCCTTAATTAAGTAATTAAATTAATTAATTTATATCCAACTCTTTGAATTAATTTTAGGCTAAAGATTATTTATTTCAAATTGTGTGTCCCCTTAAGGTAGGTTCACTACTAAGCTAATAGTGGGCTTACAACATTTTCAATTTATGAATAATAATTATTCTGATTAATTAATCCACTTGGAATTAACTATTTAAAACCAAGAACCTCACTATCCACGAAAATACCTAACAAGTAATCATGGCAAACTAGTCTTAGGTGAAATAGCAAGTGATCCTATTGTAATTACGAATATCATGCAAGTAAGGTCCCTCCATCAACTAATTTCCCGATTGAGTCTATGATACGGATAAAAGTCAAAATCCTAATTAACTCAATAACTATAATTCCATTTCAAGTATTAGTGACTCTAGACGAATTGTCAGAAACCCTTTTCTCACATTCACCATAACTTGGCTAAGGATTTCAGTCATGAACTACAAAAATACAGGAGATTCACTTATTTTTTCTAGACAAGTAATAGATCATTTGTTGGCCACTCTTTAACCTCCATACGTGTAGATGTAATACCCAATGTAATCCCTTTGTGATTGTCATACAATCAGAGAATACATCAAAATAAGATATGACACGCACATGATTATTATAGTGTCTCAAGTCAAAGGACTAGTCACGCACTATCGTAACATAGAGATTCTTAATTCGACAAATGAATTTTCCAATTAAGAATTTCTGGCAGGTCAGTTTAGTGTACTTGTTTTCTAATAAGCACCAGCATACATACATTTGCATTACTTCACTAATGCCTATGGAATGAGACATCCTCCTCATGCGAACATGCATCATATGCGTGAGTCTATTGGACTATTTGATATCCCATCTCAAAAAGCTCTCGACTCAAAACTTATTTAAGACCAAAGCCTTAAAGGTATATTTCATGATCGCCATTATATACGCGACCATGCTCTATAGTTATATTATTTGGTCTAAGGAGTTATATAATATACAGAAAGAAAATGCAAAATATAAGATAAAGAAAGTGTCCTTTTTATATTAATATGATTCTCAATAAAATTCTTATACAAAAAAGAAGAGTACAATACACCCAATTAATTGGGGTGTTGGGCATCCTACTCTAACAGAAAGGAATGAGAGGATAGAGATAAAACAATGCCGAACCAAGAGAGTAAATTATGATCCTGTGGAGCAAACTCAGTGTCGTAGTCTACCAGATTTTTCAATATTTTTTCTTTTTTTTTTAAATTCGATTTTATCGAATACCAAACCAAATTGCTAAAAAAGTTTCAGAAATTATCAAACTGAATTGATTTAAATCAGTTTAGTGTCTAATTGGTAAATTTTGGTACTGAACTAAAATTTCAATTCAATAGGGTATAAATGAATGCGTGTGACTAAAAAAGTAATTTTCCCTCCAATAATGTAAACCAAATATTAAACATCTCTTTTATATTTCTCTAATGAATCATTCAACCAAACATTTCATTGTAGGCTCGTTTGCTGCACAAGATAGGGTATTGATAAATGTCTAAATTACTTTAATTTGTTGTTTGGTTCATAACTCATGACCTTGTAAATAGGTAAGGGTCGTTATCCTTTTAAGGCCAAAGTTGGCATGTGTGTCATACCTAAGTGCTACCTACACTAAAACTTAATCTAAACCAAGAGTGCTTCCTACACTAAAACTTCTACCTGGGCAAAAAATTGCCCGTTGCATCAATATATTTTGAAAACTCTAGCTTGTCTCGTACTCCATTCTTCATTCTCGACCAAGACTTCCATCTAACCTAAGCCTTCTTCATCTTCCTCAAAGCCAAAGTGGGTTAAGTTCCATACAATAATTTTAAAAATCAATAGACCCATGCAAATGGGTAGAATATCTTGACGTTGTAATAAAGTTTTGTATTACTTCTTGACTTTTGACTTTTAGGTTTTATTCTTCTTTTTGGGCAAGTTAAAGGTGAATTTTCCCCCATTTCTTGTTGTTCCATATTTTGTGAGGTGGATTTTAATAAGTTAGTATATATGTTGTTACATAAGCCATGGCTATTTCAAAATTTTAACCCTTTTTGATTTTTTTTTGTTTTTATATTTAGAAGTGAAGTGGATTTGATGAAAGTGTTAGAGTAGTGCCCGTCGTGCTAATTGTTCTGGTCGTTCTTATACTCTTGCGAATCATTCTTATTTATATTAATATCATTTAAATGGAAATCTTTATCTTAAATTCATCATAAAAATTAGATAAAGTCCTTAGATCATACATAGCTATGGGGCATGGTTGCGCATATGATGGTGATCGTGGAATATGCCTCTAAGGCTGTGATCTTAAAACGTTCCAAGTTAAGGATTAATGAGATGGGATATCATTGATCCCGTTGAAACTTGCGCATACGATGCAGGCTCGAAAGAGGATGCCTCGTTCCATAGGTATTGGTGTGGAGACACTAGTGCATGTATGCGGGTGCTTGTTGGGAACAAGTACACTGAACAACCCCACCTAAAAATTTCCAATTGGAAATATTCTATTGTCGAATCGGAATTTTCTCGTTACGATAGTGCAAGAATTAGTCCTTGGACTTGAGGCACCATGGTAACCTTGTGCATGACATGTTGTACTTTGATACATTTCCCAATTGCATGACAATCATAAGGGGTTTATATTGGGTGTAACATCTTCATGTATGGAGATTAATGAGTGGCCAACAAAGGATCCATCACCTATCTAGATGAATAGGTGAATCTTCTATGTGTTCCACTGTACTTGACTCTAAAATTCTTGGCCAAGGTTGGATGAAAATTAGGCGTGGGGTTTTCTAATTATTCATCATCGTGTCAAGCTACTAGGAATGGAAACATAGTTATTGAGTTAATAGGGTTTCGACTCAATATCCATGCCCTAGGCTCAATCGGGAGATTAGATGACGGAAGGACCGTACTTGCATGGTATTTGTAATTGAAATAGGTTCGTGCAGTCACCCGGCGCGCGGGCGCCGGCACCCAACGTGTGATGTCGGGTGGTTTGCCGGCCACCCGACATCGGGCGTTCGGTCGCCCGCTGGCACCCGACGTGTGACGTCAGGTGGGCTGCCGGCCACCCGACATCTGGCGTCGGGTCGCCTACCGGCCAGCCACCCGACGTGTGACGTCGGGTGGGCTGCGGCCACCCGACATCGGGCGTCGGGTCGCCCGCTGTCACCCGACATGCGGGCACCTAGCCACCCTACGTGTGACGTCGGGTGGGCTGCCGGCCACCCGACATCGGGCGTCGGGTCGCCCGCTCTTACCCGACGTGTGACGTCCACACGTCAGGTGGGCTGCAGGCCACCCGAAGTCGGGCGCCGGGTCGCCCGCTGGCACCCGGCGTGCGAGCGCCCCGCCACCCGACGTGTGACGTCGGGTGGGCTGTCGGCCACCTGACGTGCGGGCGCCCAGCCACCCGATGTGTGACGTAGGGTGGGCAGCTGGCACCCGACGTGTGGGCGTCGGGTGGCCAGTCGACACCCGATGTGCGGTGCCCAGCCACCTAACGTGTGGGCGCCCAGCCGCCCGACTGGTGGTCTGCCCAGCCACTCGACGGGCAGCAGCCTTGTTGAACTGTTGTCCATCCCTCCTCGTTACGTAATTGTTACGTGAAGTTTATGATTTTTTATTTTAAAATTAAATGTTAATTTTAATTTTTAAAAAATTATTTTTCATAAAAATCCCAAATTTGAAAGAAATTGCACATAACATAATCGGTAAATTTATATGTTTTCATTATCATGTGATGATTTATGTTAAGCATGGTAGTTGGATGATCATGGAGGCTAGGCCAATGTGATTGGTTTAATTTTATGCATAATTGGTTATTTTTGGGTTTTAATTAAAATGAGGCCTACGAGTCTCACCTTTCTCTGTTTTATTCTTGATGTACTTTTATCTCCCTCCTGTGTATCTCCCATTGGAATTGTTCCATGGTTTATTGTAGTTTTAGCAAATGTAATGAGAGTAGAATTAGGCGGTGAGGTTAATCTTTTTGTAATTTGGTGGATATTACAAGAACATTGAATGAAGACAAAGGAAAAACGAGTAAACAAGGCCCATGAATGTATGGGATATATTTATGTAATAGATAGGTCTATTTGCATTTTAATTATCACCCTTAGATTGACGTAGATCCAATTTGGCTCAAGTGGATCGCATAGGATTAAAGGCTCATGATCATCTATTTATTTTAGGATGTATATGATACATGTTTGTTTATTTAATGCTTCCTTATGATGTATGCTTGTCATCATTAGAATAGTGAACATTAAATAAACAAGAAAAGAAAACGATGAGACCTTGTATAATAAATCTAGAATGACCCTCACTTGAAAATGTTTCAAGTTGAGAATTTATTAGTTCGATATCAAGCATAAATGGGAAATATTGGGTAGGACCCAATCGTCCATGCCTTCCATCAAAAGTAGTGGCATGTCGATACGCTACCACATTTAGTCCGTTGGCCATGAGTCGTGGGATGTGCTAAGTGTAGGCAAGTTGTGACCACTACTAAGCATTGAGATGCCCATAGGGTGGACTCGTCTTTATTGTTGGCCATGAGTCGTGGGTTTTAGATGCTCCATCTACATGGATGTTTGATGGGTAATGTTTGACACTTAGTACCATATGGGCTCATAAAATTGGGGTGTATGGGAAGAGGTGAGGCAAAATAGCTTGAGGGTTGCATGGGGATGCAATTGCTAATGTTGTTAGCTACCTTTTAGTTTTGTTGTATGAGCTCATAAAATTGGGGTGTATGGCAAGGCTAGTTGGACCTTAAGCCCACTAAGAAATTAGATTTCCCAAATTTCCATCTAGAGGGTGATGGGATTTGAATAAAATAGTGGGAGACATTTATGATTAAAGACCATATCATAAATGGATATTAATTAAATGAATGCTTAAATTTCTGCCTCGCATAGGATAATGGTTATTGCTAGTAATTCCACATAGGATAATCTAGACAAACAGACAAACTTACCAGCTCAATATAGATGTTTGTCACCATTGTGGATATTTAGGGCATAGAAAGAGGAAACACAAGTATTGACTTGCTTAGTTGAATTAGAATGGGTTCTAATTCAAGTTTATACATTGTTGATATCAACCATTAAGGTTGATAAATTTTTCTTGGATATTGGATATCGGATATGATCCCATCTTTGCAAGGGGTTGCAGTGGATGACAAGAAAAATGGAGACTAAGATAAAGGACGATCCTTAAGCTTGAGAATAAAGTAAGTGTTGCTTTATTGGCTATAGGAATGATCCACTTAACTCTGGATGGAATTAGGATAGTATTAGTTAATTGTCTTTGCTACATTGACAAATGAACTATACAATCCCAACATTCCATGCTACATAATCAACAAAGTAATCTAAGAATTAGATAATCAAAACAGTGCATACTTGTGGTTAGCTAGATTAGGTCATATCTCTAAAGAAAGAGTTCAAAAGATGGTACATTTGCTTGACCTTTTGGACTTGCATGAGGTGCCAACTTGTAAATCTTATCTTTAGGAAAACATGACCAAATCACCATTTGTGGGACAAATGGAGCAAACCACGCCTTTGGATGTGATCCAAAGGGATGTAAGCAGTCCACTAAGTGTTAGTGTACAAGCGAACTATTCTTACTTCATTATTCTAAGATCCTTTGAAGGGTTCAAAGAATTTAGACATGAAGTAGAGAATTAAATCGGCCAAAGTATTAAATCAATCGATGTGATCGATGAAGAGAATACTAAGGTGGTAAGTTCTTGATTATCTAATGGAGAATTAGATTCTCACTTTAAGTGAATCCAAGTTGAGTTTCACTTATTTCCTCTTCATTTTGGGAATTACCCTAGAATCAATGATATTCTTATCAAGTAAGGATATCATCTAAATCGGTGCTCAAAAATATCATATGTGATATGATGTGGTAAAAGACCCCTCGTATATATACCTAAGGGTAAATGGGCCTGCTTTTTTAAAGCAGTTAGTGGGAGATAAGATGGATATGAATCCAGCTTATGCAAATTTGTGGGGTATCTAAATGAATCTAAAGAATACCATTTCTAACGTTCCTAATAACAAAATAGTTTGTTTTCTAGGGACACCACCTTCTTGAGAAGAAGGAATTTCTATTAGATAGAAATTGCTAGATCATAGAACTTGAAACAGTTCAAGAACCACAGTTTGTCTCACAAGTGGCAATGGTGTATGAACAAATTACTAAAACTTCTAGTACACAACCTCAAAGAGATCTAAAAGGATCTCGAGGCTACTTATACGATAAGAGTCTCTTGCTAGAGAGCAGCAAGGAGGATCTCCTTTTTAAATATTGATTTACATAAGGAGTAAAGATGTATGACATCAATTCGGAAATTGGGAAAATGTCATGCAATCCAAAATGGACTCTATGTACTCCAACAAGGTTTGACCTTGGTGGGCCCATTAGTGGGAATGGTTCCCATTAGCTGCAAACGGGTCTACAAATATAAATTGAAGAACATGGGGGTGGTGACCTATAAAGGCAGGACTGGTAGCAAAGTGTTATGCTTATAGTCAAGGTGTTGACTATTGAGGATACTTTTTACCAGACGTGATGCTAAAGTCCATTTAGAGTATGCTAGTTATATCTACGTATTACGACTACTAGATATGACAAAGGGATATGAAGACCGTATTTCTCAATAGGGATATTGAGAAAAGGATATAAGTTAAGCGGTCTGAGTCTTCATATCAAACAAACGCAAGCAAAAAGTTTGCGAGCTTTAGAGATCTGTTAAAAACTCAAAATAAATTTTCGAATGTGGAACATTCGATTCTCTAAAGCAATCAAATGGTTTGATTTCCTTAGGAATGCGAATGAGCCATATGTGTACAAGAGGGTTAGTGGGAGTATGGTGATGATTGTTGTGTTTTACGTTGATGACATTTTACTCATAGAGATGATGTAGAAATGTTGCAGTCAACTGAGACTTGTCATCTACAAAGTTCTCCAAGAGAGATTTGGGATAAGCATCCTAGGGATTGGGGATTGAGATTTATGGAGATAGATCTGAAAGGATGCTTGGACTATCCTAAATCCAAGTACATAGATTAGATGTTAAAAGGGTTTAGCATGAAGAATCCTAGGAGAGATTCTTATTTATGAGTCATGGGATTTTTCTTTTGAAGTCCTCGTCCCCAAAGACTTTTGAATGAAAGAGAAATAATGACTTACATGTTTTATGCATCCTTGAAAGAAAGCATAAAATATGCAAATCTATGTACATGATTTGATATTAGAAATGCTCTAAGTGTTACGAGCAAAATATCAATCAATTTGATGCGAAAAGCATTAGAAGCCGTAAAGACGATCTTTAGTACTTATGAAGCACTAAGGATTTCTTTTTGGAGTTCGGTTATGGAGAACTGAAACTTAGATGCTTCATCTAGTTTTTAGTCTAAAGTAGATGACTTGAAGTCTATGTCTAAATTCATGTTCATCCTAAATGGTGGGACGGTTAGTTGGAAAGAGTTCCAAGCTTGTAACAACCGTGGATTCTACCATTGTAATTGAATACATCTTGGCATACGATGCTGCAAAAATAGATTATTTGGATAATGAACTTAATCTAAATGTTAGATGTAGTTCCAACCATTGTTGATTGAGTACTAGATACTGCGATAACAATGAGGGCTATTGCACAAGCAAAGAAGCCAAGGTCTCATCAAAGGATCCAAGCAGAAATAGATTAGCAATACCCTGTTATGAAAATCATTGGTAGAGGCAACATCAGCGTGGAAAGATTTGCCTCGGCAGAAAATATAGTAGACCCACTGTTTTAACCCTTTAGATAAGTATTTGAAGGATATCTTCAGAAGATGGGCTTTAATACGAGGACAATTGTCTCTAGGGCAAGTGGGAGATTGTTAGAGTAGTGCCCGGCGTGCCAATTATTCTGGCCGTTCTTTACTCTTGCGAATCATTCTTATTTATATTAATATCATTTAAATGGAAATCTTTATCTTAAATTCATCATAAAAATTAGATAAAGTCCTTAGATCACACATAGCTATGGGGCATGGTTGCGCATATGATGGTAATCGTGGAATATGTCTCTAAGGCTGTGATCTTAAAACGTTCCAAGTTAAGGATTAATGAGATGGGACATCATTGATCCCGTTGAAACTTGCGCATACGATGCAGGCTCGAAAGAGGATGCCTCGTTCCATAGGTATTGGTGTGGAGACACTAGTGCATGTATGCGGGTGCTTGTTGGAACAAGTACACTGAACAACCCCACCTAAAATTCCCAATTGGAAATATTCTATTGTCGAATCGGAATTTTCTCGTTATGATAGTGCAAGAATTAGTCCTTGGACTTGAGGCACCATGGTAACCTTGTGCATGACATGTTGTACTTTGATACATTTCCCGATTGCATGACAATCATAAGGGGTTTATATTGGGTGTAACATCTGTTAGAGTAGGATGCCCAACGCCCCAATTAGATTGGGTGTTTTATACTCTTTTGCTTTTGTAAAGACAATCTTATTTGAAATCAATATAATAATAAAAAGGCATTTTCTTTATCTTATGTCTTGCATTTTTTTATTTCTGCACATTAGATAAAGTCCTTAGACCAAATTTAGCTACGGGCATGGTCGCGCATATGATGGCGATCATGGAACATGTCTCTAAGGCTTTGGTTTTAAATAAGTTCCGAGTCGAGAGTTTTTTGAGATGGGACATCAAATAGCTCAGTAAGACTCGTACATATAATGCATGCTCGTGAGACGAGGATGTCACATTCCATTGGCATTAGCGTAGAGACGTAAGTGCATATATGTGGGTGCTTGTTAGGGAACAAGTACACCGAATATGGCCCGCAAGAAATTCTTAGTTGGAGGCTTTGCCCGTCGAAATAAGAATTTCTGTGTTGCGATAGTACACGACTAGTCCTTAGACTTGAGGCACGATGGTAGCCTTGTGTGCATCCTGCAGCACTTTGATATATCTTCTGATTGCTTGACAATCACAAAGGGGGTATGTTGGGTGTTGCACTGGTGTGCATGGAGGTTTGTCAGTGGCCAACATAGAATTCGACACTTGTTTTTTTTTTAAAACAAGGGAATCTCCTGTGTTTTCATAGTTCGTGATTCAAAGACCTTGGCCAAGGCAGAATGAATTGTGATTCATCAAGAATCATTGGAACTTGAAATGGGATCACAACAATTGAATCATTTAGGGTTTCGACTTATAATCCATGCCTTAGATTCAATCAGGAGATTAGCTGTCGAAAGGACCGTACGTGTATGGTACTCGCAACTGAAATAGGTTTACTCGCTATTTCACCTAAGACTAGTTTGCCATGATTACTTACTAGGTGTTTTCATGGATAGTGAGGTTCTTGAAATTAAGGAGTTGATTCCAAGCGGATTAATTAATTGATTAATTAATTGGAATAATTGTTATTCATAAGTTGCAAATGTTGCAAAACCACTACTAGCTTAGTAGTGAACCTAAGAGGGTCACACATCTTTATGAAAAGTAACATTTTTAATTTTAGATTTTATCCAATGGTTGGAAATTAATTAATTAATACTGATCAATTAATTAATTAAGGGTTCTATTTAATTTAATAGTTAAATTAAATTATTCAATTAAGTAATTGGATTATTTAATTGGACCTAATTTGATTAGGAAGCCCAATTGGAGTAAATTAAATTAATCAATTGGATGATTTTAAATTGGGATTGAATCAATTGAATTGATTTGGGGATTTTTGAGTCCAAGCCCAAAATAAATGTGGATCACTTAAGAAGCCCACTAAAGTATGAAGAGAATAAATTAAATAATATGATTTATTTAATTAACATATTTATAGATAAATAAATAAAGTGACCAATTTTATAGGATAAAATAGGCCACTAAGATTTAATTTATGTATAAATATAATTATAGTATATATATATATGATATATATATCTATCTTGATATTATTTGAAGAGTTCAAATTAATATCAACAATGTATGTAGATAGTTTTGATGATTAATGTAGTCTCAAATTAGTCCACATACAATAGAAGAGTGAAAAAAAAGAAGAGTTCTTGAAAGATTTGGAATCCATTTCAAGATAAGGTTTTGAAGTAGTTCAAAATAGAAAAACTTTTCAAGAGTTGGAAAAGGATTAAAATTTTCAACCCTATATATATGAGGGATGAAAATTACATAATTCAATTCAAAAATTTGAGCAAAAATATTTTGTTTAAAGTCTTCTATTTTTACTCTTCAAGAAAAAGAAAAAAAATAAAAAAAAAATCAGTTTCTTGTTTTTTCTTCATATTATTGTTTCAAGAACATAAAGAATCAATCTTAATTGTTCTTGAAAATATACTCCGGTTCTAGATTAGTAAATAATTAAAAGGATACTAGCGAATCCTTTTGATTGGTGTTGCTTTCCGTATCGTGGACCTGATAGAGGGGAGACACTTGGATCCCTGCGAGTTCTGATAGTCCAGGATAAGCAATTGATTGCTTCATTCCCTACAACAACCGGAGTGCACGAAAGGTATAATCCGATTTTATATTTATATATATATTCACTTGAATAAGCGCGATCGTTAAAATCGCTTTCGAATCAAAGGGGTTAAATTTATGTTTGATAAAAATTTTAATTTTCCGCTGCGTATACCCCTGCGATTATAGCGAACCCAACAACATCTTCATGTATGGAGATTAATGAGTGGCCAACAAAGGATCCCATCACTATCTAGATGAATAGGTGAATCTCCTATGTGTTCCACTGTACTTGACTCTAAAATTCTTGGCCAAGGTTGGATGAAAATTAGACCTGGGATTTTCTAATTATTCATCATCGAGTCAAGCTACTAGGAATGGAAACATAGTTATTGAGTTAATAGGGTTTCGACTCAATATCCATGCCCTAGGCTCAATCGGGAGATTAGATGACGGAAGGACCATACTTGCATGGTATTCATAATTGAAATAGGTTCGCACATTCACCCTAGACTAGGAGTCATGATGCATTGCTAGATGCTTCCCATGTCTTGTGGGTTCTTGGATTAATTTCAAGAGAATTAATTAATTGGATTAATTAATCAAAACAATTAATTATTCAACTAAGTCACAAGAGTTGTGAGCCACGACTAGTTTAAAGTGAATCTAAGGGGTCACACACAAAACTTAGACAAGTCCATTTTTAGCCTAGAAATTAATCCAAGTATTGGATTAAATTAATTAATGTGATTAATTAATGGGGTTAAATTAATTCAAGTGTGGAATTAATTCAATTAATTAATTAGATTAATTGATTGGACCTAATTGGATTAGAAAGTCCAATTGGACATTTAATTAATTGATTGGATCAATTAAGTAAGATGGGCCTAATTAATTAAATGAATTAATTTAATTGATTGGATCAATTAAAGTAGAGCCTAATTGATTACTTAGGCCTAGGCCCATTAGGTGTGGGCTTGTAGGAAGCCCATTAGGAAATTGGATTGAGAATCCAATTCCTAGAGGAAGTTGAATTGGGAATTCAATTTCTATAAGGTAATAAGGAAAAAGAAAAGTGCTTATGGGATAAGGAAACTTACCAAAAGAGTTGGAGATAAGAAAATAAGAAGAGTCCTATATAGAAAGAACTTGTGATAGTCTTGATTGATAATCTTCTTGGATATTTTTTATGGGAATTTTAATTGCAGATTTTTGTGAAGAAAAATAGTTTTCTTTAATTCCCAAAAATTCGTCCCCCTTTCCTTTCAATCTCAAAAAGTTCACCAACCTTTTATCTAGTTTAATTCTTGATTTAATTATTGAATTAAGAATTAAATTAAACACCAAAACACTAATTGTTAATGTGTTCTTGTTCCAAACAAAATCGTTTTAGGATAGAATTATCGAATCGAAAACTACTAGCATAGGATTCGGTTGCGAGTGGGCATCCAAGGTGTGGATACCGTTAGAGGGATAACGTTTGGGATCCTAGAAGCGAATCAGATTTCAATCAAAGGGGTTTTGAATTGAAGAACATGGAGATACTTTCATTCATGGATAACGATTTGAATCGTTTCAATCCCTACATCAGCCGGAGTGCAAATTAATGTAAGAGTTTCTGAAACTTTCTTACTTTAACTATCAGAAAACGCACAACTGAGTAATCGCGAAAGGGTTTCGGAATTCGTTTTAATTACATGTGATGTAATATATATTTATGTTTTTAAAAAAAAATTAATTCCGCTGCGTATACGTCTCCCGGAATCGCGCGAACCCAACAGAAAGATCATATTTGTGAATATAGGGCATTAGGAGGTATGAAAAAAGTTAAAAGAGTATTTGGGATATCCTTATCTTTCTCTCCATCTATAAACCATCATCCCATCCCCCAAAGTAAATTAACCATTACTATAAAATGTAGTCCCCTGCAACTAAGAACTAAGTAAGCAAAAAACCAAATTAAGATCTCTTTATGGCAATTGTAATAGCAGTTAAATAAGTGAATTTTATAACAATAAGTGATGGACAAAGTACTATGAGAAATTTAGATAAAATTGCACAATCAGTTTTCCTGAAAATGATCATTGCATCAAAGTTCTTTCACTAGGTGCAAAAAGTCATCAAACAAGAGCACCAAAATCCTCACATGAACATTGTCCACTGAAAAATTTGTGCAGTCTCTTACTATCTCGAATTATTATTGTTCTTGACGTCAATACTGAGACGACTTTTATAAAATTATGGCAGTCCCTACACATGCTAATACTCTTGTTAACCGAATTTGTGAGTTGATTGATGTGTTGAGTAACCCAAAGGCAACTGCTAACTTTTCACTGTGATGAGCAGCCACGGTTGTGGCTTCCTCCTTTTCCTCATCTACCATCTCTGAATTTGTCTCTACCTGATATCCAAGAGGCCTCGCTCTATCAAGCAAATCCTCCAAAAGTTTAGCAACATCATCCGACTGATGTTTCTTGTTGTCGAATTTGAATGCATAAATCTTGTTTCGAATGCTAATCCAGCTCCAATCTGTTATTTTATCGATCTTTTCATCTCTCATCATTTTTCTTATAG